>OMLJ01051109.1:0-10612 GCA_900302595.1 Gadiculus argenteus | reverse complement strand
TGGAGGGTGGGGGTGTGGCCCTGAGCAGCTTGCGGCCACGGTATCATGCACTAGTGTTTCCAGTGGATGTATCGCAATGGCGAGGCGCACACAGCGTTTGGCCGTGTTTTGTAAATATTCTAGAACACTCCGAGTTCTCCGGCGGGAGTCCTGGAAATAATATCATATTAATATAGTTATTACACGGTTCTTCTCAATGCTGTGGAATGCTCCGTTCACTTGCATGGGCCTTCCCGACTTCCGGTGGTGAATTATTTTTCAATAATGACCGTTGCTATGCATATAATGACCTCTGGCAAGGAAAGTCACGTCTCTCGTATCACTCCGCAAGTAGTCCGGTAACATCAACCCCAGCGTACTTTAAGGCTTTCAGATGCATCTTGATCTTTGACCTTTGAAAATATCCAAATCTTTCAAGATACCTTGAAAGATTTGGAGGAAGAGGTAGAGAGGGAGATGAAGAGGGAGAGGGAAGATATAGTGAAAGAGGTAGGGATTGAGTGGTAGGGAGAGAGAGAGGTAGCGATGAAGAGAGAAAGACAGACAGAGAGAGTGGATGGAGAGTCAGAAAGAGTGAAGGGAGATAGGGTGTGAGAGACATTGTGTCGAGGGAGCGGTAGAATGAAGTAGGAAAGAGGAGATAAAGAGGTGTAATGTCAAACAAGGGAACCTCTGGGTTTGTGATCTGATAAAACAAGAGACCGGATCATGGATTTGGGGGGGGAGGTCATTTGATAATACGTGACGGGAAGGAATGAGAGATGGATGTTCTTTTGTGTTTTATGTCAAGTCTGTTCAGTAGTACGATATCGGTTATCTGGTGAGACAGAAGGATTGATTGTACACACAAAGACACAACAGAGGTTACAGAATTGAGGGGAATTTCGAGTATCCTTGGGATATTTGGTCTTTACTTCGATCATACACATGGAGTGTGATGATAGTGTTTGTTGTGACTGAGATGTAGTTCTTCATCTGCTTCTGCAGCCGTTCAGTATGGTGCCCACACCCAGCCAAGACTTGGTTTCCTGGGAGGGACATCAACCAATCCGACATCACAATCGGTTTCCTCCTAATAATGACCATTTAGAAGTCAGGTTATCTCTCTCTCCCACTCTCACTGTCTGACGCCAAAACCGATGTATTTTTACAGATAGAAATGTATTTTTCTATATTCCAGCAAACACCATTGCAATTGCAAAAGTGTTGGCAGTGTTCAGCACGTACTACTTAGTTATGTCTATATATAAACATAAACTCATTTAATTTCCATGTCTTCACTTTTCATTCACTTTTTCCCAGCAGCTCAGTATCATAGGAGCTCGTTTACAATAGGTCTTGCAGTCGTAATCGTTTGGATGAGTACAAACCTTGGCATTGAAACCAGACAATTTAAACTATTCTCTTATGTATCTTTTGAGTGTTTGATTTGTGGTTGAGTTGGTTCAGGGACTAAATCAAATTTCCTCAGTAGAAAAACAAGTTATTTATGACTTGAAATGAGAAGATTGTACAAAGGCTATTTTCCGGGTTTTATCCAAATATACAAAAAATGTTTGAATCTGTCATGAATTAAAACATTTTCATCAATAAAACACACAATACAGAACTTCTTTCTGGTGAGTTCTTCTCAAATTAATCTTTTAAACTCTTAAACGCCTCAGAAATCTGGCTTGCTTTTCCACCGCCTTCACTACCCTTATGGTAGGGAGGGGTTTAAGCCGGATGGCGATAGCCGCAGCAGCTACGTAAGTATCAGGACATCAAAGCAGCTCCACACACACAAACGGAGGAGTACTGAAAATAAGAGCGGCTCAGAGCAGCTCGGCGTGCTTATTTTGGGACCCTGCCCAACTTTTGGCAATGGAAACCAATTTAAGTCAATACCAATATATCCCAATAGCCAATATAAGTGGACTGAGCCGCACTGAACCAAGCCGCTCCGCTCGTTGGAAACGAGGCATTAAAGGGGAACCGTCTCACTCGGCTACTTTGGGATTTGTACTCTACTCTAAATGTGCCGAGACGTTGAACCACTGAGGTAATTTATCCAAATCGAACCAATAGACATGCAGAAACAGAGTTGATCTTATATTAGAAAACAGTGAGCCTGACCGTACCCCTTTAAGATTGCTCCTATGTATACTACATGCATTAACCATCTACACTACAGAATGCCTATTTGAATGTTAAAGGTTGTATCAGCGATTCTAGGCCGAAACATAAATTATCACGTTCATCTGATCTTTCCCTACGATCATTTATGTTTCGGCCTAGAATCGCTGATACCTTTAATGTCTCATATCCTCTGGATGTTGGTGTCTTCTGTTGGAGGGAGATGGTGAGGAGGAATAAGGGCATTGTTGAAAGTGAAATGCCCATCACATTCAAGATTCATGTAGAATAGAATGATAATATGAATAATGCATGCAATATGTGTGGTTCTAGCTGGTGGTCTACAGTAGAACTGGTTCTGACTGGTGGTCTGCAGTAGAACTCGTTCTAGGTGGTAGTCTATAGTAGAGGTTCTAGCTGGTGGTCTACAGTAAGAGGTTCTAGCTGGTGGTCTACAGTAGAACTGGTCATAGCCGTATGTGTACTGTAGTTGAAAGGAAGTGTTTATGTATGACGTGAAGGTAGAGTAGAGTCGCATTCAACACACTCACAGTCTCACACCTGTACACTGCTTGCGTCAACGGGTAAACACTGGATGACTCCATTTGGCTGAGCTTTGTACACACTCTCCTAAACTGTAACAGAAATAGGTTAAGACACCCACATACATACTCCTAAACAGAAACATGCACACACATAAAGCGCAACAGACATATTTTGACACACACACGCACACACACACACACACACACACACACACACACACACACACACACACACACACACACACACACACACACACACACACACACACACACACACACACACACACACACACACACACACACACCATGTAAACAGAAACAAACAGTGACTCATCGCAGTACTGAAGAGTACTCCATGAAGTCGTTCTAACCAATCAAGAGAGCAGCGGAGAGGAGTAGAGTGAATAGAATGTAGGCCTGAATGCATTGTATAATATAATATTAATATATTATCTATACTTTATAATTGAACATATACATGTTATGGTATAATTTGAGGGAATTTACTAATTTATTTATACTTGTATTTTAATATTAATCAAGTGTATCCCATAATCTAGTATAAATAATGGTCATTTTTATGACATGTATTACCCCAAAAGGCTGTATGTAGCCCAATGTGTTTTAGACATCGTCACTGTAATAGTCAATTCGATTTTCTCCTTGAATCAGTGTGTCAGCCAACATTTAGTAATCTTCCACTTGGCCAGAACCCACTATAGCTGCCAGTTTTCTTGCAAGCAAAGCACCACACTGTGTGTTCGCATCAAGCTCTTCAGGCGAACACACAGGACTAATTTAAACCCTTATCAAACGTTTCCACAAAAACTTTTTATTTTCAATATGAATGCAAATTGAAGCGGTCGTTCAGACGACGGCTTTACATTAAAGCCCAGCGATACACCTCATCCATTTGTTTAGTTGTGATGTTAGTGTTCCTTCCTCTCTGCTCCTCTTCCATCCTCATCTTCCCTGACAAAATTTTGAGCTCTAACTAGGCATTTGCGTTTCACAGCAGAAGGTACAGGACAGGAATTAAAAAAACGAGATTAAACAAATGTAAAGAGGAGGGAAGCTACAAATAAATACTGAAACTATGTTTATACACAAGGTAGGTAAACAGGTAAACATTACCTACATTATTACCTCTCTTATTACACCCTCTGGGGCGTTAAGATGCTAAAATGCTTTATTGTGTTCAGTTGGGCAGAGCTAATGAGATCTCATCATAATTATTCCTGTGTTGTTCTGGGCACCATTGAGCCACCATTGAGGAGGAGCAGAAGCCAATCTGGGATGGCATTTAGAGCCTCCTGTTGATTCAGATGTTACATTACTTTGAATGGCCGTAATCAGAGGCTGAAGTGTACACATCATCACTCTGCTCCACCAACTGGCTCAATTATTGCTTGAGTAAACTGTAGGTTTCCTGTTGGTGGTATTTTCCCCCAACTGTTTAACAAACAGTTAATAAACCCTGTTTAATAAACGGTTCAGGCTCCAAAAATAATATTCAGTGTTTTTTCTTGCTGTCGTGGTTCAACTCGTTTTGTTGGTAATGTTTACATGCCTTAAAATGTCTTCACTCTGTGTTTTTCAGGACGTTGTCTGGGGTCTGAACTCCTTATTTACAGTAAGTCCATCTTATTACTCTTATCAGCTGTAATTATTAGTTCAATAGTACTATTGGACTATATATTTGAATAGGTTGTCCAATAGACTACATATTGGAATATGTAGTTACATACTACATATGTAATATGTAGTATGTAATTTAATTTGAAATTGTGTGTGTGACATTTCAATTTTAATGTTACACACACATTCATTTTGATAAAGAATCGTTATTATAAATCATTCGTTATTTATGGAATGGGCCACCGGTGGAAAATGGGGGGACGATGACATGTCATAATATTCTTTGTTGAGGGGGGGGGTCACCCAAAAAAATTTAGTCAGAGAGGGGGGGTCATTCAACTTTTGAAGCTACGTCAGGAGGATCTGCCCCTCCCCCCCCTGCCCAGAGGGGTATTCCATCAACCAGGCTAAAGGCAAAGCCAGGCTTATTTCACTTAGCCAGGCTTATTTCAGCTCGAGTTGCATTCCATGAATGTGACTGCTGATTCTCTGCTAAGTAACCATGGCAATTTATCCGACCAACCTAACCTGGTCGGGAGCAGGTTAACTGTTAGGCTAACCTGAGCGGTGTCTCAGAGAAGTCCATCTGTCGGCAACAAGTGAACCATCAGAAGGTTCCACCAAGCCTAGTCGTCACAATTTATTTTTATAAATGTACATATATGAAGTACAAACAGTCTATAGTTTCACTAAGGGTCTAAGGTTTGATGATGCAAATAAAATAATTAATTGAATTGCTATCTATTGTTATCGTGGCTATTTTGCAACATATGTTCAGTGATGTTGCTAGGTTTTCAATGTAATGAGTCCCGGGACTCACAGGTGGTATTTTAGATGAGTCCCTGGGAAATGTTATGAGTCCTAATAAAAATTGTCGTTTTTGACAAAGTGCAGTGTTTAACTATAATGGTTATAATTTTGGTTATATTCATGTATGTAGAAAATGTATCTGAAAAAATGAACAAAATTCAAAATCTGACAACTTTAATATTTGCAAAATAAAACCTACTACATACAGAACATACTAAAGTAAATGGCACCTGTAGAAAGACCAAGTGGAGGGAATACTTTGTGACCCGAGTTCTGTTTATTAGCTTCACTCGTACAGCTCTATGTATCTGGTAGTACAGCATGGCATGAATCAGCAGCCGGCCTGCGCATGCGCAGTAAGCAATAATAAGTATGGCGGCTACAGAGGCACATTAATTACAGAGCGAGCATTACGTGAATGCTCTACGGCACCAAAATAAATGATAAAATAACATCTAAGTAGTAGTCTGTTAATAAATTAAAGTGACACAAATTGTGGTGCATTATCATGAGCAGCTCAATTAAAGTGAAGTCTCTGTAGGACATACACTACATAGAGTAAATAGCACCAAAATAAAGTTAAAGACAATATGCAATATGCAATATGAGCAAAATAAAGAGTTTGTAGTGCATTATAACACCCGGACCAGCAAGTTACCCACTAGGATTTTTAAGTCCCAGTACTTTTTTTTTTTGCTCTGCCCACGTGTTCGCTCCCAGTCGTCTCAAACGCACCACAAGGAATCAGGCTTATCAAGGAAAAAGGCTTATCAACAGAGCGTCGACGAGCTACGAGCGGCTCATAAAACCTTGATGCGCAAAATCAGGTCACCCTTCAAAAAAGTTACCACAGCCAGCGCCTCAGACTCTCGCGCATGCGCGGATTGTAAAACAAAGATGGTGATTCACCGGTAGATATTTCGTTTTATTTCAGTATGATTTTAACACAAACAATGTAACATTTAGGGGTAAAATATAGCGACGCGTCCCATGGACGCATCTATAGTTAGATCAATGTGTCCGTTTGGACACGTTGCTAACAACATCACTGGTGTTGGTAGGCCATGTATAAGGGACACTTGCTATGACTGGGCACAGATAGCAGCCATTAGGAAAGAGAGGAGATGAGACCAAACAGGAAGAAGTTCAAGTTCTTTATATTTCAAATGCACAGCGAAAAACACGCAGTAGAAGTCATTGCTGGCAATTTAGTTATTTGGTTCCAAGCTCTCCTCAACAACACAGGTGTAACACGATCAGCACTACTACTGCTATGTTACGTTCGCACGGGAAGGAATCTTTGATTCGCAAGGAGTCCCTATAACAGATGTGGAGGAGACATCAAGTACCCAACCTCAACCCAAACACTCGAACGTTATTAATCTATTGAATCGCGTCCCAGAGCACGATTGTCAGACTTTTTCTGTGCTACACAGAACAAAATGTAAATGAATGGGAGCATTTCTCAGCCTTTTTCGTGCTGCACAGAACGAAATGTAAACCAATGCATTTTGAATGGGAGCGTTTCTCCGATGTAACCCTAACTCGAACCCTAACCCTAACCGTAACCCTGACCCTAACCCTAACCGTAACCCTGACCCTAACCCTAACCCTAACCGTAACCCTAACCCTATTCAAAATGCATTGGTTTACATTTCGTTCTGTGTAGCACGAAAAAAGTTGGAAAATCGTGCTCTGTGAGACAATTCATAGATGAATAACGTTTGTGCGCATGAGCACGATATGGTGTGATATCGCGTTGGGGGATCATAACCTCTGTGATCGCACAGACCCGAACCCAACCCCCACTGTAAGAGTGAGCCAAGCCCCGCCCCCTGCACACAACAACTAAATAAGATAAACAAGTCAAATGTAAAAGTGCAAAGTGTTATGAAAGTACGTAACAATAAGAGCAATAATAAAATTACCGTAAATGCTCTAATACTGGCCTGTATTCAATAGGGCTTGGGCGTCATGACGTCATTACTTGGCGTGGCCGCCATGTTGGCTCCCTCTCAGTCATGTGTTTAATTTGATTAATTTGGAGTTACTATGGGAAAAATGGGAAAAAGGTAGAAAATTGATTAACTTTTCACCGCTTTCCTGCTTGGAGACCAAGTATCCGAGATAAACATACGACCAAATATAACCTTCCACAGTATCCCGATGTCGATGAGAGTGTGTTCCCTGCATTTTCATTCATTTGCATTGGTGTTGGCTGATCGTGGCTTTGACATACAGGACATTGTGGGACTTACGTGTGCCGAGGTAAAGATCCCTGCTTTCATGAAAGGACTCAGCTGTCATCCAGCTGTCAGCTGGATGCAAGAGATGCGGAGACCACAAGAAAAAATGCCCGCCTTCGAATGCCCACCTCCAAAGGGTGATTGGAACCGTCCGCAACAAGTACCCTATTTTGTCAGATAAAGTACAGATTCACATGGTGTTGCCATGCAAGGATGAAGACATGACATTCCTTGATAAATATTGTCTGTATGTTGTGCTCTGACAAATATGAGCCCTAGAGTTGTGCTGAAATAAATGTGCATTAAATACAGCCATAAGTGTCTTTTGCATCCAATCTTCACAATAAACATACTTGAATGCATGTGTCTTATAAACAAGAAGCAATAACAGTATGATGTGCAAAAGCAAGAAGTGTCACACAATCAGATGTTTTCAGTGTTTATTTGCAAGTAGTGCAACCTGAGAACACTGCAGCATCTGCAGATCCTGAAAACTGCAACATCTGCAGCTCCTGAACCGTTAATAGTGACGATTTTGTCCACATACCGGTCCCTGGCTTCCCTATTTAACGTATCCCGGTAAATTCCACATCCTTTTCGGGATTTTAACATCTGTTTTCTTTCTTTCTGTCTATCTTTTCTGTCTCTCAACTCTGCTTCTCCTCGTTCAACTTGCTGTATGTTTACATTCGCGAGGCAACATGGCCACGCGTCCCAGAATGCAACGCGGTGCCAAAGCCCTATTAGCGGCCGGTCTCTAACATTGGCCGGATCCAAGCCATAGCTACGGTAGCTTGGTCATGTCAATCACCTCGCTCTTGACTCTCGCACTCACTTGACTCTCAGTAGACACAAAATCTTGTTTCTACTGGTAGTCCGTTTTCTTCAAATAAAAAAAAAGGCCTATATTAGAGGTTTTACGGTTTTACGGATTTACGGTATTTAAAAAGTGTAAATAAAAGATAAATAGTTGTTTAATGGATAATATACCAGTGTTTCCCACAGACCAGGTAGCAATGTGTGGTGCCTCCATTAATTTTTAGGCCCTCATCTTCAATTTGTCGAAGGGGGGGGGGTTCACTTTCACTTTTCGGTTCACGAGACCGCATTCCTTTCAATCAATCAATCAAATTGTGTGGCGCTGCACCACACAATAAAGCCTAGCGCCACACAACTGATATACGGTATAGTGTGGTGTGTGTTAAGAATAACCATAAAATGATAGTAGTTAGTTAGGTGTTTACAGTGCAATAGTGGTATGCTATGTGGTGGAAAGTGGTAGAAAGAATAAGAAATCAAATGTTTCATCAACAGTAATGTAGTCAGCGTCTCCATGGAGGGATGTAGGACACAGATGGACAGAGTTGCAGCGAGGATTACAAAAATCTCTTTCCAGATCACCGGGGTACGGCTTAAATCTTGATCATTTTGGTGTCTAATGTGTGTGTGGGTGGAGGGCAACGCATAACGTCCCAACGGCCTGAATCAGATACCCGCCTCATGTGTCCCAGAGGGGTCAGATACACAGAGTCATCAGTATTGGTGCAATCAGTATTGATGGATTGCACCAGTCACTTTACTTTACACTATTTCAAGAATGCTGTTTCTTTGTGTCAGCTTGTCTGTGGTCGTTTTTTGTCCTTGTTGATATTGTTGAGCCACGCTGAAAAAATCATTTTCTTGTCATGTCAGAACATAACGTTTTTATGATTCTGATTCTGATTCTGATCATCAGCACATGAGCGGTACAGCACCTGAACCACTTACTCATGTTGAGATCTTCTACAGACACACATCTGAGCCATACTGGTGAAAGAATGCCTTCAATTATGTGTAATGGCATTATTCACATACTGTGTACATATGTGATACATATGTGTTGAGCAACTAATTTCAACCCTAGTATTACTAGATCTTATATCCATTAGTTAGCAGACACTCATCCAAAAGCAACTTAAGGTGAATGCAGATAAATCAATAATTTCAGAGCAGTTAGGGTTGAAATGCATCTTGGATACCTATATTTCCGACCCTAGTCGGGATCGAACCATGTAACTTTCAGCTTGTAGTGAAACACCCTGACCACTAGACTCCACCAACCTGCCCCATAAAACGGTTGTGTTTTTCCCATGCAACACAACAGAATGCTGCAGGCTTGTAGTAAACAGATTACAGGTTGGGTTACTCTGAACTGTTAAAGGTGTAGTAAGATGTAAGAGCTATTATCTGAGCGTAATATGTTTGGAAGTGCCATAGCCTGTTAACGAGTGAGTGAAATGCCCCATGACAATATCAGTGTGTATATCAGAGTGCTGCTCCCGGCATTAGGGAATCCACCTTGCCTGTCACTGTTCACAACTGTGTGAAATGCATAACATCTCAATGTTGAGGTGGGATGCAGAGAGGGAATGGGTTTATTGTATTGTTTAGAGTTAAAATCGTGGTCTATATGACTATCTAATCATACGTCTACACAGTAGCTTCAATCGTACCTGCAGTCTCACAAATCAGCTGCTGCATCCATCCAGAATGACCAAAGCCTCTGCCCTGTGCGAGTGTCTCTGCATTGCGATGGCAGAGGCATGGCCTGCTATGACTGTAAACTGCTGGTTCAGTACAAGACAGGCTCAGACATGCTCACCGCTTCATGTGCTTTGCATTAGGTGTGCCTAGGCTTTGAACAGCTTCACATCGAGGGAACTGAAAGAAAGGGGAGAATCAAAGGAGGATATACTTCATGCTCAAGCACGGACTAGACCTACTACACACAGGTGTCCATGCCAACACATGTGCCGAGACCCATACCCACACCCACACACACACACACACACACACCTGCGACTTTGTCGACTGACTCACCGACAGATGTACAGTATGTGTTTCGTGCATGCACACGTACACACGCGCACACACAAACACACAAGGTTCCTGTTCAGTTACTAACAGGAAACAGATCTCCTTTAAGTGTGCACCGTTTCCACTCGTGTGTCATATTGAATATAACCTCAATAACCTCAAAGTAAATGGCAAAATGTCCATTAACGAGAGGAAAGCACGATTCCAGTGATCTGGAGATGCTGTACAATAAGTACTACATTACACAGGTGGTCTTATTAGGTCTAATTGAACATCTTTAGATATTAACTATCAATGCCAACTACAACTAAATGAGACAGTATGCATGCACACACACACACACACACACACACACACACACACACACACACACACACACACACACACACCCCCACACGCGCG
>OMLJ01051107.1:0-17512 GCA_900302595.1 Gadiculus argenteus | reverse complement strand
GGGGCGAGATGATGAAAGCTGTCGAATGGATCCATTCCCTTCTCTGTTCCACTGGGGGAGCCAAGACTGCGTAGGCCTCTAATGATGGCAACAGCGGAGAGCAAGCAGAGTTTGACGCACAGGCAGCCTGGTGGGGGTGATGCCGTCAGGCAGCTCGTCCCCCACACGTCTTTCTGGTGGCCAGCAGACGCCAAGCCACGAGCCATACTAGGTGCCAGGCCTGACATCACCCCGGGCCCGTGAGGAGGCCAGGGAAATGAGATTGATCTTTTTTTTTAGAAGGGCCTTGTTCACTATTGGAGACTGTAAAGAGACTTCGGTAATTGTGGTTTTTTTAGGTTTGCTGCTTATGTGAAGCGATGGTCATTTGAAACATAAATGAATGGCATTGAACATTATCTTTCCTGTTTTGTCCAACTTTTCAAGGTAGTTTTGGATTGGTTTTTTTCACTTTTGGATTAAAATCCGATTCATATGATAAATAAAATCATATTTTGAACTGTGCATCAGAAGAAGACTACGGGGCTATATATAAAATGTATAGATATGGGAATGAAACCAAACAAAAAACCAACAACTGAAATGCGACATCTCTGTAAATCCTGTATTCATCTGTTTACAGCTTGTTATCACAGCCAATTCTAGGGCTTTACAGATCAGCCAGATGTTGTACATGTGGCGGTTGAGTACAACGCAGTCAAATTAACAGGCAAATGGTCCCCACCTCCTCCGTTCCTCTCCACCTCCTGACCCCATACAGCCAGATAAACAAAGGTGATGTGAGTAGCATGAGTTTCAAAGTCACTGAAAACGGATGCAAAATAAAGAAACCAAGGCAGGAAAATGGAGGGTGCGCTTCGGTCTGAACGCTCATGCCATGCGCTTAATTCCAATGACGCCGGGCGAGAGTTACCGAGTGTCGCTTCTTGGCCGCGTCCAGGCACGGCTCCCTGCTGGCGTTGCGGCTGTTGCGCAGAATCAGCCCAGACTCCTTTGCCTTCTTTGTCTTCACCGGCGGGGCCGGCGGCACCATTTTTCCAAGCGCCGAGACCTTTATGTTGAACAGCTGGCTCCCCGCGGGCTCCGCTCTCACCGCGTGGCAGCTCTCATCAAACCGCCCAGAGTGCATCTCCGATTTGGCCCCACCCTCGAGGTCTTCGCCAAAGGCGGCGGACTGGAAGGCGGAGGCGTCGGCCCAGTGGAGGTCTGAGGACCCTTCGGGCGCTCCGACGGACCAGCGGTACTCTGTTCTGGCGACCCTCAGGGACTCCCCCTGTCCCACTCTGTCGATATCGTCCTTACCCGCCACGCTCTTTGACCGCTCCGGCTTCAGGGGAACGATCCTGGTGATTTCCGACTGCTGCTGCTGGCTTCCTGACAGCCGATGGAAGGACCTCCTCTGAACCTTGTCCCCGATGAGCCCCTCCATATCCTCTCCCCCGGAGCTGCTGATCTTGCGCTCGTGGGTCCTGACCTGTCGCAGCTTCACCTCTGCCAGCTCCTTGCTGTCGATTAAGCTCTTGCCCCGCAACGAGGTATTCCGGGCGGTGACGTCCTTAACCTCGGCCAGCGAATCGTATGCCGTCCTCGCGGGTCCGTTGGCCGAGGCCAAGTCCATATCTCTGCCTTCAGCCTGACCCGCTCTGCCTAAATCACCCGTTCCCCAGGCTGGGAGGTCACTCTGGTCGTCTGCTTGTTTTCCGTCTCCAAACATGTCGACCAATTGATTAGTTCCCGGAGCTTTCTTGTCCTCTTTCGTCGCGTCCGGCGGATACACGTCAGGGCGGTTCCCCCGTTCTAATTTTGTTTCCCATTTCTGTTCGCCGTCAGAGTCCCCCGAGCTATTCTCCCCGTCGGAGCCTTCACCCTCCTTGTCGTACACCAGCTCTCCAGGGGTCCCCAGGTTCAGACTCTGAGGCCTGCTCCTCGTTCCCTCCTCAGCAGGAGGCGAGGTGAGCTCCTTCCCTTTGCCTCCGCCTTCGCCCGGGGCTGAGCCGGCATCAGCTTCCGGGAGGGGAGCAACCAGAAAGGGTTTGCCTGGAGCTTCGTCGCGAGACGCCTCGGGTTCATGCGACGAACGCCACGGGACGTCCCCCCTGCCTGCCTGGTGCGACTCAGAACGCACCGTGTCGTCGGTGCTCGGTCTCGGCGACGACGGCGGGGACGTGATCTCTTCTTGAACACTGCTGTTCAGCCCGGAGCTGTCGTCTTGCGTCCCGTCACAGCCTGTCTCTAGGTCGCTGAATTCTAGCTCTTGCTCCGTTTGTTCACTGTGTCCCCCCCGCCCGGAGTCGATGGTTAATGAAGGTGAGGTGGGAGCTTTCTTGTTTCCCTCTGCGCTCCAGTCAGGGTCTTCCTGATAAGCGTCTTGCTTTTCAACCAATACCCACTCCTCAGTGCCCTACATGTATAGATTAGACATAGTTAGACCTCGCCGGGCACTTTTACCACAAACAAACACATGTCCACAATACGCTGGAGCCAACAAGTACACGTACATGCTAAAGGTACAGAGGGTGTAACACGGACGTGCTTTAAGGGAAACATAGGTAGATAAACAAGTCTAAACAAAAACAAAGGCAGTTCGTCAAATATGCAATCCCCCTCTTGTGTGATAGAGAGTGAGGGATGGATTGCATATCACTGTAGGATTACATTACTGGGACACAATGTGTGCTGGACATCACAGATGTGGAGGAGTTCTGTATCAAGCGGGACAGAAGGAGAAAGGAAAAGGTGCAACCTCAGGTGAAGTGACCAGTGTCCTCAGGACGAAACCCTCGTCAGACCGTAGGTCTGCATGAGCCTTTCCTCCAGCTTGGCCGACCGTCTGAGTGTCAGCACGCAGAGGATAGAATAGGAAAAGAGAGATTATTGTTAAAGGGAGAAGGCAGAAGAGACATACAACGCTAAAAGAGTATATTAGTGGAGGAGGATCATATTACGGTTTCATGCAAAGATAGAGGAAAAGACAAAGCTGGAGCAATAAGATAATTGAATGAAAATAGTTTTTAAGTCATTCAACAAAAAAAATTGTGAACAACATATGAATACAATGAAACACAGAAGCAGAAAAATCCCAGAATACTGAAAGCGCCCTCTTTTTGAAATGGTAATATGCATCTCCCGAATAACTACATCAAACGCAAACGGAAACGCAAATCAAACAAAGGAGTTGCATCACCCCTTTCTTTCTTCTGTTCTCCCCCCAAATAACATGACAGCTAACACCTTGTGAAGCAGAACGTGTTTGACATCCCACAGAGACTGAACTGACTGAAGCAGACAGTGGATGAGAGACTTCCAACGCCAACTCTACAACAAACCCGGTGGCAACGTGCGACCGCCTGAGATTTCCATAGTTTGTAGTTCTTTCATTTTTTATGCTTCATCAAACATAAAGAAACAAAAGCTTGAGGAACTCAAAAGGCCTATTGGTGCTGAGTAATTAGGAAAAACCAAAACCAAAACGCTTGATTAGGCTTGAATGCCCAAATAAATAAATAATGCCATTTGCAACTCTGTATTTGCATCCTTTGCCAATTGCCAGAGTGCATGCGGGAGTCTGTGTGTGAGTGGGTATTACATAAACTATATTCACACTGACTACATCTGCAGTCTTAGTGAGCACACTGCTGCCTGGCCTTCACAAAATAACTGTTGTGCTGTGTCTGCTTGCTACAGAGAAGCACAACAGTCTGTGTCTGTGTTCAAAGGTCTGGAACATGAATATCCAGTTCCGAGATTAAAAAAGCAAGTAAAAAGAAAAGGGCCTTGTTCACTATTGGAGACGGTAAAGAGACTTCGGTAATTGTGGTGAGACATCCAACTTATTTGATTGAATGGGGCAAGATCATGGTATTTCAGTATTTTCAGAGACGCAATGGATGTTTTTATGGGAATCTTTCACATCGAAAAAAAATAATGCAAGGGATAGTGGGACTTATACAGAGGTAAGGGGGGAACCATCATTGTGATCCCGAAGCCAGCCATGACAGGGAGTGTCCAAGTTAATTTGCAATATACTATGTGGGAAGGGGGTGTGTCTGCAAGACATATGCAAGCCAGCAAAAGGAATCTACACAATGAAGAAGACAGGAGATTGGCATCAGACTTTGTGTTTAAATTGGCAATGCAAGTGTTAACTAACTTACCACCTTTCAATTGTAGAGAGGAAGGGAGCCATCTCTTAGTGCAAGGATAGTTTGTACAAAGGCCTTTGAAATTAACTAGTTTGAAAGCAAATAACTTGATATCATTTGTTATATTGTTATTAGGATCCATTTTTCTACAAACTCCTGAGTCACATGATGACTCTATGTCACATTTCTGTGTCTTGTGTCCTCGTCTCATCTCTCACCTCAAAGTTTTTGGAAATAAGTCACGCTCTGACACTGCTCTTATCCTTGACTCAGCAGATAAACCCAGTCGATAAGCCCATCACAGTCACAGACAGTGAGCCCTGAAAATAAGCCATCAAAATACTTCCCCTAAAGAATCTGTCCATGGTCATAAATCACAGAATAAAAGCACACTTATTGCCACCATTTAGGCCACTGCTCCAAAATGTCATGGATTTTTCAGGGCTTGGAGATCGGTTTGTTCCACAGATTCTTCCTTCCTCAAAATATTAACGTAGAAAGTTACCGTACAGGTCATACCACTGGCATTACTCACCACTGCAATAAAGCAGACACTCAACCTCATATTCCTTCTGCCGACCAATCGCTATCAATGGCGGCTGGTGGTTTTTAAAGTGAGGGAGGAAGGACTGCGTGCTTGGTTGACATTGGCCTGCTTGCACTGTTAGTAGCGTATGGTGAGATAAGTATGTGAGACTCAAGTTGTTTCAGGGTTTTGGTGAACTACAAAATAGCAGGGAGGGATAATTATGTGAATAAAATGTATACAAATCCACCAGTGGCAGCATTGTACTTTGAAAGCTGGTGGGCAGCATGTCTTTGACTACAAGGGCAGAAGGAAAGGATGCAAAGCCAATTAGTCAAATCAGATCTACTCTTGATTTTTAAAACTAAATAACAATTCTGGGCCTATCATTGGACCTAATTTTGCCCTCAATGACTTAAGCTATTGGTTGTAATTCGGATATGTTTATTTTCAGTTACAATTGTTTTAAGATTGTTTTAAGAAAAAAAAGACCAAAAGTGATTCCATTTAAAATACACCAAGCTCTGAATCATTCACTAACATCCTTTCCACAATAACCAGAACGGTCAGAGTAACAAACAAATAAAGGAACAAGAACATTATTTCATTATTTCACAACTATTAACATTGTTTGAGGCAAATGTGAATGTTAATGGATGTTTCAGAATGTTGGTCAGCCAATTATAATTAGGGACTTCATTTATAGATCAAGTCAATCCTCCTCTCTGTTTGTGTTGCAAAGATATCAGTGACCTGGTTATACCAAACAGGATATTTTTTAAGTGGTTTCAGAATAACGGCGTGTGTAGCTCCATGTTTTCTCCACCCTTTCAGACAGCTTGGGGACTCAACGGAGGACTGTCGAAAAATAGGTAGGCTCAGCGCGTTTATTACGGGACCTTGCCCAATTGTTGGCAGTGGAAACGCCAATATACGAACAGAGCCGCACCGAACCGCACCGCTCGGTGGAAACGCCAATATAAGCGAACAGAGCCGCACTGTACCGCAACGAACAGTCGCGCACCCCTCGGTGGAAACAAGGCAAAAGACTGAGCGGGTTTGTGAGCGGGATAACCCCTCCCTCCACACTGCTCCACAGCCAGGGCTCCTGCTTATTGGTTCATAGCGCTGCCAGTACTCGTTATTATTGGTCTATCGGCGATTCAGATTCCTTAGCTAGTCCCACCCGCTCAGAGGAGGTTGTTCCTCCTCTCTCTCATTGACCGCCATGCATTCCACCGGCCCCCCATACTCCCAGATAAATTAATGATTGTGTGCGTAGGCTGAGGGAGGAACATCCTCCGTGAAGTAATTGTCAATAGGCGATAGGCGGTGCTAATGTCCCGTTACCCAGAGAAATTAACATTACATGTACAAAGGCATTCAAGTAGTCATATTTAAGGGAATTAATTAATTACAGTAGTCTGGGAAATCTACATTTTTCATTCTCAACAATGTTAAGGAGGCTCTTCCTCCCTCTCCTCATTGGAGAAGCCTCCACTGATCGCTATCCCAGATCGCTCGATCACAGACCTTACTCTGCTATCACCCTCTTCTCAAGCGGTCCTCAGTGGATTCAAAAGGATTCTTTTGATGATTTTGTAAGATTCTTCCCTCTCCAGAAACCTGGGTGTTATCGCGATGTGGTAGCTATAGATGTCTGCCCAGCTTCCAGAGTATAAAACAACCTATTTGCACTAGGCGGGGTCACGAGGGTATGATAAACTGTTCTTTGATGTTTTGTTCTTTGATGATGGTTTGGAGTGTGAGAACACTGTGTAGCTTCCTGTGGTGCCTGTCCATCCCCAAATATTAAACTCTTTCCGATGATCTTGGTCTAAACATGAGTAAACATGCCAGACCTTCCATCCCGCCCCACCCACACACACACACACACACACACACACACACACTCTAGAGGGGAAGATCAAGCAATTATGTTTTTTTGGTATATTTTTCTTTTCCTTCTAGCAGAGGCTTTTATCCAAAGCAACAAACAGAATATTTTTTATCAAGGATGTCTAAAGGTTGCAGACATTGGGAGACATTGGAGATCCAACCAAGGATGTTTTCAGTTGGGAAGACAAACACCCTAACAACCACGAGATCCTGTTCCACCTCTCCCACCCCCCACCCCCGCCTTCTTTATGTTTTTTGTTTCACTGCCACATCTCTGCAGTAATGTATCATGGACTCAATGCATCATGAATGTATTGTATACATATCAGTGGGGTTATTTCATTGGGGTGACGTGGACCGGGGGCGGTTGTCCGGCTACTCACTGCCTTCCGCTCCGGGGTGCCCCCCGGCGACGAGGTCTCGGACAGCCGCTTCTCCCGGGCCATCAGCTTGCTGTTGGGCTCTCTCAGGGCCCGCTTCAGCTCGTTGATGCTGGCCTGGTGCTTCAGCAACATGTCCTCCGACTTGTCCAGGAACTACAGGGAAGGGGAGGGAGAGAGACATTGAGAGACAGAGAGAGAAAGGGAGAGAGAGGAAGAGAGAAACAGGACGAGATGGAATAACAGGAGAGAGAGACAGAGAGAAAGACAGAGAGAGAGAATGAAAAAGAGAGAGAGAGAGAGAGAGAGAGAGAGAGAGAGAGAGAGAGGGAGAAACGGGGAGAGAGAGAGATAGAAACAGGTTGAGAGACACAGAGATAGAGAGAGGAGGAGAGACAGAGAGACAGAGAAAGAGAAAGCAAAAGAGTGAGTCACAGAGGGAGAAACGGGAGTGAGAGAGGGAGAGACAGAGAGTGACAGAGAGAGAGACAGGGGGGGAGAAATAGGCCATGAGTTCTGACATGTCGTTCCAACCACATCACAAACACCACCTGGAGTATGCATGACTGGATGGGTGGCGTGAGAAAGAGGATGATCTGGGAACTGAACAGGACATGGGAGGAGACGCCACACACCACAACACACAACATAAACTGATTATGCAGACAATTACAGACACTTCCTCACGTGGAGGAACTGATTTAATAGTAATCCTTCAGTCAATTGCTTTATATATCCAAGCTGACTTTTAGGGTTTCTACTCAAATCAACACTTCATCATATCATATACTGTGTTAAAGATGTATACATTTTGGAATAGAAGTAAGTGAGAATATGATCACAGCTGTGAATACAATTACAGTTGTATATTCATCTATTTACATATATTTAACAATTATCCCTCGAGCCCAAATGGGCTATGACTCAATAGCGAATGAGGCCGAAGGCCAACTGGGATATTGAGTCATAGGCCATGATGGCGACAGGAATAATTGTTTTAGTAAAATACAACTAGTAGGGCAGTAAATACAACTGATTTACCTAACAATGAGCTTAAAAACTTGTCAGAAACGTAATCAAAACGCGAAGCAGCAACCATTGTTTTTGTTTACAAAGCCGGTGATTTCGCTACTAGTAGGCTATCACTTATAGCCTACTAGCTCAGCCAATCAAAATGCAGCATTGGTGATAGCCCACTAGTTGGATTTTACAAAATATATATATACATACAGTACCAGTCAAAAGTTTGGACACACTTTCTCATTCAATTGAATGAGAAAGTGTCCAAACGTGACTGTATATACATACACACAAACTCTATTTGCTTTCCAAACCAATTGTTAGATGTTAATAAAACATTGGCACAATCTTGCAGCATATCGGTTCAGAATATACTTATATAATCTGGCATCAAATGCAGAATTGGATTCTTCCCAAAATGTCACTTGGGACATATTATTGTACATCACCAGCTTGATATTGTACCATGATATTGTACATTGCCACCCACTGGCTTCCAGCCGGTGAATATCAGCTGTTAAAGTCTAATGTCTGAGAGATTCCCTAAAGCGAGCCATCCTGAATGTACAATGCCGCTCCTGTGCATCCCACCCCCAGGGGAAGCACAGGGGAACACATCCAAATGGTTGTGTTCACAGTTGAAACTCAATCGTTTCAAGTGGTACTGTTGACCAACTACCGACAGCGTGTATTGGCGAGTACAGTGCACTTTGATTTGGTCGGGGGGTAAGCTTAGTTTAGGTTGACTTGTAACCGGAAGGTTGCTAGTTCGATCCCTGGCTCCTCCTAGCTGAGTGTGTCCCTGAGCAAGACACCTAATCCTAACTGTTCCTGACCAGCTGGCTGTAGCCTTGCATGGTTGACTCCGCCGTTGGTGTGTGAATATGTGTATGAATGGTTGTCACTTTGGATAAAAGTGTCTGCTAAATGTGAATGGTCGCAAACCTCCTTGATTGAAAATCCCAATACCCGTGTTCGCACAGGTATTGAGATTTTGATTTAAGTGACTAATGGACTTGTCCCCTTGATTGGGTGTGACATGGGGGCGGCTCAGTTGTCTAGACTAGTTACTGACGGTAACTGTAATGCACTCAGACTCGATCGAAACACACTCACAACCAAACTTGATGCTGTGGGTACACAGGTTAAAGCCTTCCTAATGGTGGATCACAGAGGACATGGCAGTCAGATAGAGTGGCTGGGTGTGTCATACTACTCTATTGGGGGGCGGGGGGGGCAGAGACAGACAGGCAGCTGTACCTCCTGTTTGTGTCTTGGGGTGACCTCCTGGTCCAACTGAGACAGCTGAGTTGGGACAGGAGAAGGAAGGGAGGAGATGGCAGGGAGACAAATGAAAGGATAAGATAAGTAGGAAGGGGAGAGGAGGAGACAGGGGGTCAGTGAGATGATGGATGGACAGACATGTGGAGAGCTAGACAGACAGAAGGAAAAGACAGAGAGATGGACCGACCAATAGGTGGACAAGAGCCGGATGGATCAAAATACAGACGGTAAACGTATAGGTTTTGGTACAGTAATAAACACACGCACACACACAAACCCCCCCATACGCCGACACACACCCACACACACACACACACACCCACGCACAGATAAACACACAGAAGACATGGGAAACTCCCTATTATTTAGCATTCATGCTAACGTGATGCAGAGACACTGCAGTAAAGTGTAATCACTGTCTGAACATTATGCAAACGATACAACATAAAGGTCAAACGGTTTACTCTGAAAATGTTTCAGTCTGACAGCCAAAGGCGCGTGTACATCAGTGTGTAGAGTGTAGTGAACAGTGATTTCGACAGCGCTCATTTGTGAAGAGCAAAATCAATCCAGAGGAATAATTTTGTACCTCCAGGTAAAGACGTGTAGTGCGTGGCCATGGCATAGCAGACTTGCACGTGACGAGATACCATGATAAGGCATCATAATGATTGTAAACAGAACCAAACATGAACGAGAAGCGTAGAAAAGGAGAAGAGAAGATAGGAAAGAGAATAAGAGAGGAGAGGAGAGACAGACAAGATGGATGGACAGAAAATCAGAAACGCCAAGACAGCTTGACATAGAGACAGATAGAGACAGAGACAGAGGGATAACACACAGGCAGACAGATAGCATACAGATGACAGACAGATAACAGATAAAGAGAAAGACAGACGAAGGTCACCAGACACCAAGTACCTCCTGTTTACTGTCAACTGGTGAGTCAGCCTCATCCTTCCCAGACAGCAGAACGGGAAAGGACAGAAATCATAGATTGTTAGCGTGTTAGTGAGCAGATCCCATAGATTCAAGAGGGAAACAATGTATAGTTTTCCACATTTTCACAAGAAAATAGAAGAGAGACAATATTAGGCTGTTAGTGTGAGTATGATTAATAATTTTAGTAATAATAATAATTAATTGGACTTGTGCAGCGCTTAAAATAAATATACAAGTGAAAAATATCACAAGAACATAAAGCAGGAAAATAAAACACGAGTGAAAAGAGAAAAGACAGTGGATGTTGGCTTAGCTTACTGCAAGGTCACTGCGGGGTCAATCTCTTACAAGGTGAATGTCCTACAGGTTCAATGACCAACAAGGGGTCAATGTTTGCATCTCAGGAGGTGATCCTTGCGCCCTTGCTTTGCATGCACTTTCCTGAACATCCCTGCAACCACCTCAGCCTCTGAGGAAGGTTGACTAAAGAGCTTCAATCCCAGCTTTACCCTTCAGAGCCATAAAAAGCTCTCGCTGATAGAGCGAGAGAGAGAGAGAGAGAGAGAGAGAGAGAGAGAGAGGGACCACTGTCAACACTACCACCACTACCTTGATCTCCCTCTTCCTGCTGGGCGTGTGCTCGCCGTCCATCTCTCGGTCGTGCTCCAAGGAGGCGGGCTCCTGGTCCTCCTGGTCCTGGTCCTGGTCCTGGTCCTGGTCCAGACTGGGATCCATCTCCGTCTCCTGCTCCTCCACCGAGGGGCTGTGGAGGCGCCGGTGCTCGCTGACGCTGCGGTGGGACAGGCCCTCGTGGTTCTCACACATGGACGACACCGGTCGGGAGAACTCTGGAGGCGGCGGGTTGGGGGGGGTTGCCGTAAGTTGTGTCAAATAATGTTATCTGTACATACAAACGTATTTATGGAAATGTATCGATTTGAGGTGTTCTCTGATTGCAACATCTCTCGAGATGCTGCGGAGCATACACACCTGGTACGGCTAGATTATATAAGAGTAAAGTCAAATAACATTTTACATTTTACTTTACAAGGTAAAGAAATCGGTTATTTTCATCTATTCTATAAATACGAAACACATGATGATGATGATGATGATGATGATGATGATGATGATGATGATGATGATGATAATGATGATGATGATGCCACGTTGCATACCTCCGTCCAGGCTCCGTGACAGTAGGTACCGCTTGCTGGTGGAGCGGTCAAAGTGAGGGGCGGGGCGGTCTATGAGGGCACTGGCCTGCCGGGTCTGTGCCTGGGTCCGCCCACTGTAGCGGAACTTGGAGCCCATCACCAGGAAGCCCTTGGGAGGGGGCTCTGGAGACACCAGCCTGGAGGAAACCCCAACGGAAGGGTCAGTCTTTGGGTCACTTTGGGTTACATTGGTGCATGAAGCGCATCATGCATAGGGCTTGTACATCGTAACGTCACATCGCAATGACCTCCATTCCTCCTTTCCAGAAGTATAGGACTATAAGAATGTTACTGAATGAATCGTGAAATGACAATTATGGGCTGACATTTTTGTGTTGAAAATTGTCACAGCGCAACAATTCCCATGCAAGCGTGGCATAACAAAGTTTTCAGACGCCTAGGTTACAGAATATTCACATTCATATTCTCTCGATTCTCAAAATGGCCAAAACAGTATCACCAACCAACACCCCATGATGCATTCCGATGTACAAGCCCTATAGCGATATTTCACCGGCCCATAGGGCAGAAAGATCCATCAGCAGGCATACACCGCACAGTACACCACACAGAGTAATGCATGCAAACAAAGCATACCTTAATAAGAAGGTGATGGTGGGGACGTTTACCTGAAAAAGGTGTGATGCTCAATGCAGACCTTCCACAGCTTCTTTGCAGCTCGGTGGTTTGGGAGCTTAAAACCAATGGTGCTTTCAAACTGTTCATACTGGGTGATAGATACAGAGAAAGATAAAGAGGGAGATAGAGAGAGAGAGAGAGAAATACATGTAATGTGCCTGCATAGGAGAGCGAGGGTCCCACAGCAGTATATGTTTTGTCCTGTCGTTCACTGTGGTGTTCACTGTGGTGTTATGTTATGTCTCATTACAGAAGGCAGAACAACAGCAACAATCAAGGTACAGCGCCACGCTAGAAGAATCACCGCTCGCTTTCTGCTGTTCCCCGTTTTGCATCCCCATTTCTCGGAACGATTTCTCAGTGGGCATTAAACCCGTGCTGTTGAAGTTAACCCCCTCATCCGCAGTCGTCCTTTTAAACCTGTGGCAGTCTGATTTACAAGTAAAATGCATTTCTTTCATTTCCCTCTCTCCCATGTGAGCTTGATCGATTGACCGAACCGAACGATGCGTAGCAGACTGGGATGGGCTGAGGACGACAGACATCAGAGCAATTTACTATTTCCATTTAAAATGCACTATTTGATTTTGTAGTATCCAAGCAATTCACGTTGTAATTTAAGAGGCTGTAGGGGGCTGGGGTATCTTGCTCATGGATGCCTCAAACCAAATTAATAGTCGACGTGCATGAACTATGCGAGCCTACGCAAAAAAAGAAGGAGGTCATCACCGCCCTCGTGCGCAGTTCATACTGAGATGTGTCTCGTGTCGCGCATCTCCAAAAGACACCTTTAAAAGCCTGTGGCCCATGTCCACGCACTTGATGATATGACGCATAAAGGCCACTATAAAGCCTGCTTCACACTTCTTCCCACTTCAACCCAGAACCTTTCAGCTGCAAGCCCAACACCTTAACCGCAAGACTATCTAGCCCCCTAACATACTACCAATCCCCTCTTCATACAGAGCACATCTCATGGCTCTGTATTTATTATATTTAGCATTTATACTCTTTATCCTCCTCCGCCTTCATTCTGGTTAGTTGCAGCTGCACTAGCTCTGTTAAAAGGGGCTCTTTCTTTGGCGGCGGGGGCATCACAGGCAAACTGTGTAAGGGGCTCTGTCATCAGCCCAGCCTGGTCCAGACCGCCTGTCACCGTGATACCCTGCGATATGGAGAACGTTGACGTCTGTCGGATGGTATTGCAAGCTCTTGGTAACACTTACTTTATGACTTCTGCTGTAATTTCTTTGTTACTAATACTACTATTTATATTTTAGTCATTTAACAGACTTGCATTGAATCTTTATTGAAATACATGTCATACAAGAAGCAAGTAGGGGTGTGGTATCTTGCTTAAGGATCTTGCTCAAGTAGGCCTCAAGGTAGATTTGGGTTCAAAACCAGGGTGATGCACTTCAGCTTTAGGGGGGCTTCACCCAAATGAGATTACATTCAGCTGAATCTGCCATGGTTTATCATGTAGGCTACTTACTAGGGGAAAGGGTTGACAGACAGGACGTTGATGACATGATAGGGCTATATCCTATACATAGTGGGCTGAAATCGCCCTTAGTTTGAACCTCTGGCAGTCAAACACCATAACATCCTTTCCTTTTGACACAGTGAATCTACAACAAAGTAGCTACAGACAGGCACATAGGGGACGTGGGGGACGTGTCACTCACATTTTCTATATCTGTGCCCTGGGTGTGAGACACATGCATTTCAACCCATTCACACGCTCACACAATTTGCGTTGCGTTTCTCTGGGTCATTCCCAAACTACTTAGGCTTGGCCTCCCCTACTCAGTTCTATTCGCTTTGCATTGGTGGAAGTGAGTAGGGGCCGGGGGGAGTGGTGAAGTAGAGCCTTCAGATTGCACGGTTTTGGATATGACGCACAGTGTTGCTGTGTGTCATATCCAAAAAAAGACAAACTGGACACTAAATAGGAGATAGATTACTCAGCAATTCATTGTGGCTAATGAGAGGCACAGATACACGTTTGGGTGCTTCACTTAGGCTATATGTGTACATGCTCGTATAATATGTAAGGGGGACTTCCTTACTAGCGTAGTGTGGTTCTGATTGGCTGCTTCTGAGACAGCCACTTTCCTGTCCTCAAAGGTCGTTCTTCGTCATAATATTATTTTGGAATATAATAAATATATAAAAGTTCAAAAGTAAATATAATAAAGTTATATCAGGAGAGCCTGCAGAATATGACACTTGTTTTCAGTGTTATGTCACTTTTTGTTTTCATGCCAATAAATGATGTGGCTTATTTCACAGTTACCTTGTCACTTCCATGCCATTTTGTGTGCTATTGACTTGACATAACTGCCAATAGAAACAATGTTTTACTGAACTTTTTATGTTCAGTGTTGTCACTTGGCAATTATCTGCCTATTTACCCTGTATATGTCTGAGGGTCATTCTGTGTCAACTCAACCAGAGTTTGGCAGCTCAAACTTTTGAGGAGAGGCACAATTGAATGCGAGGATGATAAATCACTCAATAGAAGTTGGCTTACTCCTGAACAATTTGTCTGCCTCACTTCTGAAATGCTACGCCCCTGGTTACAGAGATCCTACCCAACAGCTATAAGAATTAGTTCAGAGTTAGTTCAAACAGTCTTCATGATGTTGGGTAATACCATAATTACCAGATGGATTTATAGTTTACCTCTCCCGGCCGGATCTTGATGTAAAAGTTGCTCCTTTTGTAGGAGATTTTGAGGATCTTGGGCCAGGCGAAGCGGTTGATCCTCAGCCTATCGCGGTAAATCAACAGCCCGTTGGCACAGACGCCAAGCATGATGTCAATCCCTTCTGAATCCTGCCAGCAATCACACAGCGGGCATTCATAAACAAGAACGGTACATACATACACATATACACGTAAACATAAACAGTGACTGGCTGTAGACAAGAGGAGGGACCTGCGTGATAGGAATGATAACCGTGTGTGTTCTGTTAACAAGAAAGGTGAGCAGAATGTTAACCTTGTGTAGCATTTGTGAACATGGAAGATGAGCATTTGTAAGAGCAGTGCACATGAGTGAACAAGTCGGGTGATCATTTGTAAACAAGAGCCATGTTTGAATGGAATAACAAGGACAACATCCTCACCTTGGCGTGGTGAAGATCCACCCCGTACATGGACAGCTTCTTAGCGTTCTCCAGGAAGTTGATTTCTGCCTCTGCTGGAGTCATGCCCCTGTGGAACACCAGAGCTAATTTTGTTACAAGATAAATGAAAACCTATGTGATTTCTCTCCCCAAATCGCATAATAGAGAATCAGATCCCCAGCGGGAGGGGTTACCTCCCTAATACAGTTGATGAATTCCACCACAGGTTTCTAAAAGTCCTCCTGTGCCCCCTACCGACTACTATTCCATTATGCTATCAAATTTCATGTCGATTTTTACATAATTATTTGACCTATTTTCTGTTTCAGCTGCTTGTATTGGTATGGATTCTAGTTTTACACTCACTTTGCAAACTTTTTTAATGATAAAGCGTTGATGATTATTTGAGGATTCATGATTGATATTAAACATTTATAACTGCTAATAGTGTTATTATTATTAGAGTAATAATAATCATTATTACCACCCTCAACCCACACGTCTATGACACAGATTTGGCCGTTTGCCAGCAAAGATGGCCTATTTATAGTGAAGAGTGTCGAGGACTTGGCACACTTCCAACTGGGCGCCGAAATGAGATATGAGATACCACCTGTCAACACGCCTTATTGATGCAATCTCAGAAATAATACACCATCAACCAAACAAGGAGGTATTCCGCTTGAACAAATAGGCCCGACACCTGTCGAGATGCCTGTAGCAAGCCAGGTGGGAGACATGTACAGTATACATGATGTATATACAGTATGTATGATGAGGACCGAATTAAATGGCTTGAGTCCATTCCATCCATCTCCACAGCTGCCACTCACTGCGATAGCATGCCTATATGCTTATCTTACACAGCCGTGTGTTGCAATTACCAGCCCATTTGGTGGGATCCTTGCAGCCATATCCTGCACTCATATGTGTTTGAACTCTGAACTGGTTGTGCGGCATTTAAACATGTCCTTCTCACCGATGGTATGCTATGATTGCTCAGAAGGAGATTGCTGTGGATGAAAGCATGTGCTTAAATTACCAAATGGGTATGTAATTGCCGGATGTTGTTTCTTAAGACTGCTGTCATGCTTTGAGAACACGAGACATCTAGTGCACTTTGAAAAAGGGCTCTGGGTTAATTATTATGTTTCTTATTAATATGATCCAGGAAAGGTAAATGCTAAAGTTCTCCACGAAAACAAAAATTATGTCCACATTACACAATTAAGTGCAAAACAAATAACTTTATGAACAATATTATATTACAATACATCATATTTTGTTATATTAAGCAGATGCTTTTAAGCAACCTGGAGTGAAATATTACAGATACCTGTCACAAATAATCAGGTAGGAGTTGGACATCTTGCCTAGGTCCACTGGTTAGATCGGAGAAAAGACAACTTGCTCTAGGACGCCTACTGCCTGGCTGTGGACATTGTGGGGGTTCCCAACCTACAACCCTTCAGCTACACCCTAACCACTAGAGTCTAGACTACGAGTCCATCTCACAGCAACGGCATACATGATATATAATGACCGGGTAAGGGTTCGAGAAAACATGCTCTAGAATGGCAAAAGAAAGACTGTAGTGGTTTCGAACTAACAACCTTCAAAGGGACACTCCACCCATTTGCATTAAGCTTTGTATTGCTAGAAACCAAGTAATACTTTTGAACGGTCGTGCATCATTCCCTCATTTTCCCCAGAGATTGGAGATATCTGTATTTACCTCTAACACTTCCTTCTTTACATGATATACGATTTTGACATCATTTAAAGAAGGAAGTGGTAGAGTTCAGGCTCTGGTGAGACTACAAGCACCGACTTTTCTTGGACAAGAAGGCACCAAAATAGAAATGTTTGTTACATTTCGACTACAAATATGACCGACTTTCAATACAGATTAATGTGAAAATCGGTGGGATGTCCCTTTAAGCTACGTCCTTAGCCCCAGACTGTCAGGCCATCACACAGCGACGGCATGCATGTGATTAAGGCGAGGGCATCTCTTGCTCAAGGGCACAGCCATTGCGGTCATTGTCATGGGATTCAAACGTCTGGGAGTGGACCACCGTACTTGTAGTTGCGGTGGAGCTCCATGACGCGCTCCTCCAGCTCACGGGTCTGGTTGGGTGCGAAGTGGAAGTCGCTGACATAGTCGGAGCCATGCTCGTCGTGGTCGTAGTCGCCCAGCTCCGCCTGCACGGCGTACGAGCCCAGCAGGGCGTGGGTGACGAAGGAGCAGGGCAGCCGGCCCGACAGCATGTCGTCCCTCAGCTGCAGACACAGGTAGTACCTGGTGGGAGGGGAGGGGAGGGGCAGT
>OMLJ01051106.1:0-15094 GCA_900302595.1 Gadiculus argenteus | reverse complement strand
GTGATGACTAGGGGCCTGGTGGGGCCTACTGTCAGCCTCACAGCCCAGATGCTCAATCGATGTGGCATCAGACAGGTATCCAGGACGACATGGCCCCGACTGGGCCCGGGTTTCAAGGAGGAACTGGCCATCACTGGAAACTCTATAGTCTCATGTTCAAAACAAGGAACTTTAGCAGAGAATTCTCTAGGTTTCCTGTGTCAAATTGCTGAATCCCTCTTTGGAATTTATTGAGGTTGTTAGGGTTATAATAATAACAATAATAATAATAATTATTATTGATTATTATCATTACATTAACAATAATACAAAATATAATAGCACTACTTTCAAGAGACCCAAGGATGTTTAGAGATGGAAGAGATGTCCTCAAAGTGAGGACAAGGAGAATAACTTTTATGTCACAGTGGTGGGACTGAAGTGCCTCAGACTGCAGTCAGAGAAAGCTTACTTCTGCAGCATGGCACTCTGTAGAGTTCCTCTCCAAGTATTCCATCAAAAGCTATTAAACTGTATAGGCCTTTATCTAAACTATTCAGCACCCTACGATGCCCTTTTACAGGGTTTTTATCAGAGTTCTGAAATGGGGCCGTTCATGCCTAATCATAGCCGTGTACCAAGTGTGGGGTTAGTGAGTGACTGCAGGTCTATCTTAAACCAGTCTTCTTCCTGTGCAGTGGAGCTGATCACAAAGCCATTATCTCAAGCCTTCTGAAGTCAAGATGTAATCTGTGGAGAGGTCTCACTCGTTTCTTACCCAGTGGGACGTGGGAACTCAGCCATACCATACTGCCATACATTATAATGATGCCATGCCATCACAATGAGTCACGTTACGCTGTGGGTTCGTCATGCAAAATCTCAATAGTAATCAGGTAAAGATGGATTGCAAATATAAGAGATTGGGGCTGTTAGGCACTAAATTAAAATGAAGGGGACATTCTTGACACTTTATTATGGTGCAATAATTCAAACATGAATGCAGTGAGAGACAGGGAGATACTATTCAGACAATTATTTGATTATGTTTAATTCTGACATTAAACTGAGCTGAGCTGAATACGGGAACAGGGAGGTAGGAAGCAGACGAGCCAAACATAATAGAATCCCATTTGTTTGATTTGGGAAGGAGTTTTATAACGGACAAAACGTATCACATAGACAAGAAAATAGGTCAGCCAATAATAAATTACAGTTACGAGACAGCTCCTTGCTCCTCTATGGCACTAAGGAGTCTCCCCCTCCCACTAACCACCATAATTTGGAGTCAAGGGATTGATATTTGTTCCATTGAATTTCTTGTAAAAGTTCACAAAAAGATCTCAAGGAAAATCTATATAGCGAGAATTGTGTGTGTGCGCGTGTCTGTGTGTGTGTGCGTACGTGCGTGTGTGTGCATGTGTGTGCATGTGTGTGTGCTAAATGTTCGTGTGTCTCTTTTTCAACAGATGCTTTTTTGATGTGCACAACAAAACAAGACATGGACAATGAGGAAGCCTATGCTGTCCACAATCACTGTGCCTTTATATGTTCCAGGCAGTGGCCTTTTACTGAAATTAGCTTACTTTCTCCAAGGCTCAATACTGTGACAGTCACAACAAAAGGCCTAAGTTAAGCGATTTTGTCCTTCGTTTGTTGAGATTTTTAAGCGGCCCATCTGCTTGCCTCCGTTTAAAATGGTCCCCTTTGCTTCAAACCGGATGCAACAAAACAGAACAACGTGATTTTTGTAGGTGTATTCAGAGTTGAATTAAGCTGAACTACATAATAATCCCCTGAAGCGCTTTACTTGGTATATGCCTTTGTTTGAAATTAGATATTTTTGTAAACCGAGAGATTGATTCCCTTGCTTCACAGACCGGAACTGAGGCTTCAATATTTAGGGTGAATGAATAGCAAAATAAAGTTTCCTTCAAGAAAATAAAGAAAAAAAATATCTAGAATACAGCAAACTAAGTCACAACTAGTATTTCTAATGCTTTACCTCTAAATACATTTGCCAAAAGCCAAAGAACTTCTCTGAGTACCTTAAATTCACTTTGAACTGCACAAGCATATCAATTGTCTATGATCTTTAGCCTGACCTTTAAGACAAGTAGTGCATCTTCATCCTTGGCTGTGGAAAATGAGGTTGGTGGAACAGACGAGCCTGTCATTCCTGCTCTTTACTGTAAACAATGGCCATATCCCGGTGCCAGGGGACACCCACAGACTTGGTTCATGCCCTCCCCCTCCCACGAGTCATACAATAAGGTCATCATCCGGCTAGCACAACGATAGCTCAGAGAAATGGGAAAACAGTTCTCGTCTGAAACACAACTTTATTAGTAAAGATGAAGTGAGAAGGACAAACAGGATGAACAGCAGTGACCCAATGGCTGTGGCTTAGCCTTACAAACCTTACCCTCCACCTAATGAGATGAGCATTGTTATGCTGATACAGGTGGACTGTTCTCTGGGGTGACAGGGGATGGAGACCCGAAGCATTACATCATGTTTATTATAGACAGAATAGAAGTGGCAGGGTTTACTGGGGTTTAGCGCTTGCCCATCGGTAGCTATCTCCTGGGAGAAGGTCCAGAACCACCACCACCACCATTACCACCTGCTGCAGCTGAGGGGATTAACCAACTAAACAGATTACAAATGGGTTCCAAATGTGTACAAATGTGTTCAGTGTTACAAGATATATCTTTAAAGGTAACCCTTAGAGCTGCTGATGGTAACTTTAAGAGCAACAATTTGAGTGTAGTCTGTTAGAAATGCTATAGCAATTCATAGTGAAATGTTCTGTGAGTTGACAGCGCCATAATTCTGACCCAGGGCATCAGGGCATTTCTTCCCAGATTGGTTCTGTCAAACCATCTGGCACACAGTGTTATCATTACAAGGGTTGTTTATTGAATTTAGCTCTTTTCTCCTTTCTTCTTTGTAAATCTCAAATTGTACAGATAGCACCTCTACCTTTGGAGGACAAAATCTATTTTACGGTACACACTGTTGACTCAATTCAATTCATGAGCCAAGAAATTAGCATATTTTTAGTTTGTATAATATGTTCAACAAATCCAATTTCCAAGACCTAGGAAATACTAAAATCAGGCATGGCACTTCATTATAATTAACTAAATAATAACAAATCAAATCAAATAATGCAAAGACATTCATACAAACTAAACATATAATAATGTAATAACAACTAAATAAACGTACAGCCTTTGGCCTCAAAAAGACACATTTGTATCCTAGTCCTGAGTCAGATCCTGCTTCCTTTTCTTTACTTCCTGTTCTCTCTCATAGCAACAGGCACACAAAGAATAAACTACACGCAACAGTAAATTAAAAGATGACAAAGTAACACATTTATATCAAGTTTTTTGGAGCAATTAACACAATAACAACATTCAGAGCAGGTCAGAACAATTATTTAAGCATATTCCAAAATCTAAATTATTTAAAGTAGGTGTTTGATTCTTATACTTTCAGCTGTCCACTATTAGATTACTAAAGACTATATGAGAAAACAAGATGGTTTTATTACCTCAGGAATCAAGATGGCACTCAAACATCGAACGGACCTGTCTGTGCCGGCCTTTAGTAAAGCTTTTCATTCAGATGATGTGTGTGTCTCTCTCTCTAGCTCCCCTCTCCCTGGTGTGAACTTCTCTCCACTCTCATCAAGCTTCCCTAGTTGTTGCTCTTCTCCTCCTTCTCCTTGATCAGGTGGTCGGGCTTAACCAGCTGCTTGTGTGTTGCTGCTCCACAAAGAGCCAATCAGGTGACGCTCAGCACAGCTCACCTCTGCCCCCCCCCCCCCACACTCCTCCAAACACAACAGACACACACACAGACACACACATGTACACACTCCTCCGCACTCACTTTGTGAATGGAAAGATGGCTCAAACAGGTGTGCGACTGTTTGTGTGTTTGGGTGCATGTTCGTATCTCAATGCAGGGGAGTTGTGTGCATTTTGTGTGTGCATGTGTGTGTGTGTGTGTGTGTGTGTGTGTGTGTGTGTGTGTGTGTGCGTGTGTGTGTGTGTGTGTGTGTGTGTGTGTGTGTGTGTATATATGTTTCTTGTGTGTGCACGTGTTTGTGTGTGTTTGTTGGTTGTTGTGAGACAGAACATTGCATTTCTCCAGATTATTTATGTACCATGTTTATGGTATGGATTATGTAGTCATGGAAGACTAAGTTATTTTGCGAGATACAACAAGTCTTTTTTTCATTTAAATTTTTTATTAAACTGACCCTTTATTAAACTGACCCATGACATATGAGAGCATATGTTATGGCTATTAAGGGCGCACTTACACTAGGCCATCTGTACCGTGCCCAGGAACTCTTAAATCTGATGAAGAATTTTGAGTTGAACTTCTTCTCTTCCAAAATATTCTCCTTTGCATTTACCCCATCGAAATTCAGAATTTCCAACTCCACATCTGCATTTTATTTGCCGGTTTAGACGGAAAGATCAGCTCAATCTACCTCCATTACGGATGTTCCCAGACACCACCTGACCGTGATGAAGGGGTGGGGAGATGACGGCGGATGGAGATGGAGGTGTAAAGGGAAAGGGAGAGGATGAGTGAGCTGTAGTATGTGGTACTCAGGCGCTAATCATGGTCCCTGGCTGGAGAAACGCAGCAGCGCCTCGCTGCTTATTGAGAGATAATGGGATTCTCAGGGCAACCAGACAAGACAGAGATGAAATTTCAAAATAAATAATGCAAAATTCCCTCTCTCCACTTCCTTTGACTGTGTTAATGTGTGTGTGTGTGTGTGTGTGTGTGTGTGTGTGTGTGTGTGTGTGTGTGTGTGTGTGTGTGTGTGTGTGTGTGTGCGTGCGCGCGTGCACGTGTGTGTGTGTGTATGTGTGCATGCGCATATGTGTGCGTGTGTGTGCGCATGCCTGCATATCCATGTGGGAGTGTGTGTGTATGTGTATGATTGTGTATGAGCATACACATGTGTTTGTATGTGTGTGCGTGTGCCTGCATGTTCATGTGGATGTGTGTGTATTGTAACACCACCAGACACTACAGCATGATGAAATATTAAGATATATGGATATTAATCCAGTGCATATGGAGAAAATACCATGGCTGCTGTTGTAGACCTATCTCTCTCACTCTGGTACGGCAGCCACACAATCGCACACAAATCATAATATAGGAGCCCTTCTGTGGGCCAATGTTAATTGAAACCATAACTAATTTAAATATATATAAAGAAAAACTTATTTTCGGTTGACCGTGTGACGTAACATGAAGCAAATGTGGTCTCGTAATCTAGGATCCAGCAGTTGGACTATTCTAGCTGAAATCCTGGGGAGGCGGGACATAGCCTGGCCCGGAAACCAGGAGCTGAAAGGGACGGAGTTAAACTTTGTTTCCTGTTTCGTTAAGGAGATATTCTACCGATTAAATTTGTGCAATTGAATTACGCTTTTGAATTGGGATTTTAGTAACTATATTTATACATATGGCAGACTATACAGGGTTGATTTTAAACGTTACACTTTTTCATATTTGACTAGTACTGGGTGAGTTTTGATTCGCCAACTACACACTTACAAATAGGACTTTAAAGAGAGTGAAAAGCCCTGTTATCAGATTTTACATAATTCATCTAACAATGAATTGTGAGACAATAGGGTATCATTGTACTCATTTGTGGACAGGGTTTAAATGTACACGTTTTATTACATATTTGTTTGCGGTGAATCTATGAGTTGATGGGAAGGCCTAGGGCGGAGCTCATGGAGCCGATAAGACAATGCATTCTATTCATCTAATGTAACCTGGACCATAACGCATTTCTCAGCACTTCTATTAAATTATCATCCAAGTGAATTAATAGTGTTCATTAAGTTGTCTGGAATGAAACCCAAGCCAAATGGCAAACAAATTAGTCTGTCATCTTAGCATCTGGTCTGACTATAAGCGACATGATTTAGGGTGAAAAGGTGAAAAAGGGTTTGGGGCTGCATGATAACTGTTATGTAATATCTTCCACTGTATGGGTTTTGGGGGTCTTTTTGACCTTCACCATAGTACCCGGAGAGTCAGTCATATGGTGCCTTGTCCCTTAACTTGGGGTTGCCTCGTGCCCTGAGTGTGGACCCCCACTGGGACCTGTGGGATTCATTTGGAAAATGGAAAAGGGAATTAAATTATGAAATGGCACTTTAAATTACATTAGTCCAATTGATTTTCTTCAGGGGTGCAAAAAAACCCAGTTCAAATAAAACAATCGAGCCATATAAAAAAGACCACCCATAGTAACAAACTCACACATAAATAAAACAGTTTCATGGTCAGGGCTCTGTGACCTCATCTTCCACGAAGTCGTGAGTCCAGAGTCAACCACTAGAAACCGTCACTCACTGCTGCCCGCCACCCTGACCCCTGTCAGGCCAGTGTCAGTGCCAAGAGACACAGCTGTCATGCCATCCACACACACACCCTCTCACCCATTGGGGTTTACTTATTTATTTCCCTGTGTTTCCGGGTCGGCCGGTTGGCTGATGTCTTGTTCCATCCGCTCCTCTGTCTTTCTCCCTGTAGCTGGCACACAGTGGCCCGGGCCCCCAGTCAGGTCAGAGGTGCTGAGGTCGGCTCTCGTGGCGCTGTTGTTTTTTTCTTCCATTTTGTGTTGTTGTTTTTGAGGGATAATATTTCAGCGGCAGATTATTTCGGCATTTTGTTAGAAGTACTGTTTAGTGTCTCCTTTGCCTTCTGTTGAGTTTTTGCATGTATTCATATTCACTTCTTCATGCTACTTATGTTACACATGTATTTGGTCAAAATGTTCAACAATCACAGTATTCAATATAGGGTGGCAAGTTTCACTCACTTGTGTGTTTGCCTCGATTACTTTAGCATTTACATCTAAGTGTGTTGGCCATCCATAGCTGAATGTGCCATTAGTCGGGAGAGTGTAAGCTGAAGAAGCCACACTCTTCAAAACCCAATTTTCTGTCAATTTTTCACTGGCAGTACTGTTGACTCATTCGCTGAACCACAAAGGAAGGTTGTGTTGTTCATGAATACGAATCACATATTGCGGCTTGACTGGCTCAGGTCTGCGCTTCATCAACCTGTGCGTCCGTCCAGCAATACTGTCTGTAGCTATGCAACAAAATAGAGTATCCATCTGTTTAACTTCATGTCTCCAAACATTGCCAATTGCATTTGTGCTTGAAGGAAGTTCATCATGGCTTAATGAAATGAAAAAACAACAAGCCTCAGTGAGAAGAAACACAGGAGGGATGCTGAGGAATCATATTATTCTCTCCCAGTCAAGAGCGTATATTTAGCCTGTCCTCTCCACAAGCTCAAACTGTGGTTAAACCTTTGTCTTGACTTCATGTCTGAGTTTTGACGGCCCCCCACTAAAAACACACAATTTAATTACATCCTTGTCAGCATAGGCACAAAGAAAGAAAGGGAGTATTCAAACCTGCCGCAGGGGTTACAAGTCACATTCACATACAGTATATATAAAACTTTGTATCTCTGTCATAGAGACACACATACCAACCGATGAACCCAGCAGTTGTGTGTAGTTGGTCAAATACGTTTTCAATGCCGATTCCCATTTGTTTCCAGCGCTTCCAGAGGGAATTGACCAGCTGACAAGGAACCTGGTCCTTTGGGATTTGACCTCATGGCTGAGTTTCACAGAGAAGCTGGTACTAATTTCAGAAGATATGTTGGAGGTGGTTCAACAAGACCCGTTCCTCTGTGGTCGTCAGCAATGGACTTTGAGTGGAGGGTCCATAGCTGCCGCCTTTATGAAGAGAACAATAGCCAAATGTTCAATGTATCATCGGAAAGACTGCAGAGCATATCGATATTCGTATCGATATTATAACCATAGGCCTGTGTGGAGTCTAAACATTCTTGAAGTATTCGACATGAAAGCACAACGAAGGCAAAAAATTATACAGTTGATTTATTCTGGGCTGACTCAAACTGGAGGAGAGAATCAAGGGACTCTAGAACAATCTCAATATGCTTATCAACCCCTCTTTAGTTGCACTGTAAAAAAAAGTCAGGGGAGAGATTTACTTATGGAGATAAGATTATCTGGAGGAGAGCTTCACTCTGGGATCAGATACCCATGCAGTTTAGAAGAAAGGGTGCCGTCACCTGTTCTAATACAGAGAGAGGAAGCCCTGTCACATGCTGAGTCGTACTGAGATTGCACATTATTGCTAATATTCCAATGATGCCAGCAATATGTGAAAGGGCTGGGGATCTGCCTTCCTCACCTCTTCCAAAGATTATTTTACCTTATTTTTATATTCTGTATTGGTCTGTATATTCTCATGGTTATTCTGTATAATAACCATGTTGGGTAGTTACAAACATAAGTGCGGTGGAATTACTGCGGACGCATCAATATAAGGCTCAACTATTTGTCCTACAATTGTATATTACGCCGTTAAATACACCGTACACTTGTTGCTGAATGCCAATATTATTTACTTTTTCCGAGTCAACTTGTTGTAATTTATGGATCTAAAAAAATAATCTGTCAGTCCTTCGTTTAAAGTCCACCATCCATCGTTACGCACGACTTGGTGACATCAATGGAGACGCGCGCTCCAGAGGAACTTACAGCGCCGTGGTTGGTGTGACGACAGCGACCGGTGGGTATAAAACGCGATGGGTAAGTATCTGCTCATACCTTTGGAGTTGGCCTTTACGGGTCACCAACCGCTGTGAGAAGGGGAACAAACCGGTTACGTCTATAGCAAATTATTATAATCACCATTGAATTCACCTACCAAGAGGAAGAGTCTAAACACACCAAGTAAGTCTTTCATTTCAAGTCTTAATACCGTTTTACTTAATCTGTTATGCACATTTTAAACCTCTATCTTATTTTAAACGCAATAGCATCATTTCCATTGTAGGCTATCCTCAGTACTCTTTTTCAAATATAATCTCATAGAATTTCTCACCAGGCACAACTCTACTTGCCATGAAGTCGACGTATCTTCTCATCTTGGCTTCTCTCACGGTGGGTAACTTAACGGGTTCCAGAGGGCAGGGTATGCCAGACGATGGGACGGTGGACCACAAGACCATAGACGACATTATTCTACAGAGAGCAGAGACTATTTTGTTGCGCTCCATTTTGGAAAAGATACAAGAGGAAGGAGAAACAAATGGTAAATGTAGCGCACCTCAAACTGCGCTCAGTTATTGCTGTTCCTAATTGAATCTCGCAGAGAATAACTTCACATAGGCCTACTATATAGCCAATTCAAATTGTGCTTTATTTATTGTGTGTAATATTGTTTTATTAACATGTATCTGAATGCCGCTACAATGTGGGTTACACAGTTGGTTTTCTTTTTTATTTCAATATTTTAACATTCTTTTAAAAAACACATTTGAAGAGATTATCCTATGGTTATCGTTTGTATCCTGTACATTTTCACTTTTTACTTTTATAACTTCGATTGGAATCTAATGCACTTCATTTACTTAGGTTACAGCCAACATATTTTAATTTGCAGCTGCAATTTAAAGACGGCAAATATGTCTTCCTTTGATGTATCTAACAGAGCAAGTAAACTCATGTTGTTCTAATCCTCTTCCAGAAGGGCTTTCCTCTCTGTCAGACTGTGTCACAAAGCGACAACATCCCGGCAAGAGACTGAACGAGGACCTGGAGAAACGGCAGCATCCAGGGCGAAGGGAGGAGGAGGATGAGGAGGACGGGGAGGCAGACTACGAGGCTGTTCAGAAGAGACAGCACCCGGGAAAACGCGACGACGACCTAGACTCCTTTATAGAGTTCCAGAAAAGACAGCACCCGGGAAAACGCGACGACGACCTAGACTCCTTTATAGAGTTCCAGAAAAGACAGCACCCGGGAAAACGCGCGATCCTTGGACAGATCTCTGACAGCCCCATGCTCCTGAGTGAACTTTCTAAAAGACAGCACCCGGGAAAACGCTTCCTCGCGTTTTTCAGCAAACGGCAGCACCCAGGTAAGCGTGACCCTGGCGTGGGCGCGGAGCACGAGGAAAACTCGGCCCTCCAGCAATTCGACAAGCGTCAGCATCCAGGGAAACGTTTTTGGGAAAACTCGAGCCCGAATTCGGGCTCCACCAGACCATGTGACGTGTTGGACCCCTCCTCGGGCTGCAGCCAGACCAGCCTGTTGCTCGACCTCATAGACAACGTGACCAAGAGTCGCGTGGAGGAGAAGAGACAACACCCGGGTAAAAGACTCGCCCCCCCCGAGGAGGATTTGGTAGAAAAGTGATCATAATAATAAAAATAAAGTTTAGGCTATTGTGCGCCTAATGTGCTGTATAGTAAAGACATACATGTGTAAAGTAATTGACCGTAATCAAATTATTTGAAATGCGTAGAAGCCTGTTCATTTACATAATTTTCTATCCTAGCCGAAAAAATGGCGCATAGGTATTTTATCCTAGGAACATGAAGTAGTACATTGTTTGCATTCAAGTATGTGATGGATGATAGCGCCCAAATTGTATGTCATTGGATTAAAATATTTGCTTTTGCTTAACTTTGAGGAAGTGTGCACATGTTGTTCACTGAACCTAACCTAATTTGACTATAATGAAAAGGCAACTTTGATAGATTTGTGACACAGGCAATTATTATTTATTACGTTTTTATTTAGCCTAATAGTATATTTTTGCTTTGTGTTGTTACCTCTGTGAGGTTACAAAGTTTTAGTATAGGCTCCTATCAGATAAAACCCATAGAAAAGTCTGAATAGGCTACAAAAAGTTATTTTGACTAAATATTATTGCATGGTCTCATGTTTAACTGCAGCCTTTTACTGTAAATCCTACCTTAGATAATTTCACAACAATGTTGTTGTTACAATAAAATGCATTAGTAAAGAATTGTGGCGTGGACATTTGAGTTGCAGTCATGGAATAACTTTAAGCAACACTTTCGGGTGTATGAAGGAGGTCTGATCATTTGTTATACTAAATTAGGCTACATAGAAATACACTGGAATAAATACACTGACTCCGGAAGGGGCAACGCTTATCAGAAACGCATCGAAATGTGTGCTCGATAACGAATGTATCGGCCAATGATAGAAATGATGTTTCGTAGAAGTCTGATTATTTACTCCCTATTAAATAATAACTATTTAATTTCTAGGCTTGACTTATAAAGCAATTCACACCACAATGAAGGCTGCGCGCGGACCGCTGGATCCAATATCGGACGCGTGCGGACAGTGGCAGTAATGACAATCAACCGATTGGTTTGAACCACGTTCATCGTGTATATGTTGCGGTTATTATTAAATATATCAGTAAACCGAAAGGGAAGCCTGGAATAGGCAACGTAGTCAGCCAACTACGTGGTTAATAACATAGCCATGACTTTTGGCGTTTAGTTCTGTTTGTCCGTCGCCCGCTGCCATACGGACATAAGGATTCATCACGTGACTAGGTTGGGCAGCTGTGGTGCAGCTGGGAGCTGCGAGCTGTCAATATCCACATTGTCAAAACAAAAACAATAACTTCTGTAAACGTGTGAGTACAAATGTTTTTCAGAATGTTATATGTTCAGGTGTACCATGGAACGACACAATGGAGCGCGTGTCTTGTGATGTCAGGGGACAAAACGTTCAGCCCTGAGCTAATGTATGGTACCTAGCATGGCTAGTTTGCTGCTCGGTGCTCTTTAGATCACTGACACTACACAACGAGACCAAATATGTGTTTAAAATCATCAAAAAGCTGCGGGGGAGGTTCATGTTGTTGTTGTTTTGTCACTACGAAATTCGTGATTTGATGCACTGACGTTCGAAATCCATTTTTGTTTTTCGAAAGTTTAAAACGTCGCGAGCATTGCACCGATTTGAGAAACTGCATGATTTGTGCTACCGAAAATGTTAGTTTCTGTAAACTAAAATTTTGTCATGACATTAAATGACAACGCATTGTCATTTAAGACAATGCGTTGGCAGAAAACATTTTGAAGACTCACCAGTGTAGAGGGCGGACCCTACCATAGGTCGATGTGCAATCGCAATTTCGTGTACAAGTTAGAATATGAAGCATATTAGATACAACAATATAGTATTCATAATACATTAAGCCAACGCCTTATGCACCTGTTAATTGCATTGCGTACATTGTATAGACAATACGTATTTGGCCGATTCTATATTCCGCAATTTAGTGTGCAATTACAAGAGACCACCATCTACTGCTGGCAACGGTAATGAGGTTCCACTCATCTGATAGATAGGAAGAGATTAAATACAGCAATTATTCGATTAAATAACGCAAACTATTTCAGACATCAGTTTTGGGTGAAAGTCATAACAATCTGTATTGTGTGTGTTTTAACATTTATTGGCGGCAGAATCTTTTTGATAATTTAAGTTTGGACTTTTCTTTCACTCACATCCTGAAAACCAAGGATTTCCCTGGCTGGAATGGAACTGTCCTGTGTTGGAGTGAACACCCGGTGGCAGGTGGAATGAATGGAAACGCCTATCCCACTGTGCATCACGTCTATCTGGGCTTCATCCACAGCCACTTCCTCCCATGGCGTCTAGTTATCCACCCCCCTTTGAAGGCACAGGGGAAGTGAAGGAGGGATTCATTTGCCCACTGTGCCATAAGGATCTGCAGTCCTTCTACCAACTCCAGGACCACTATGAGGAGGAGCACTCCGGAGATGACCGTCATGTTAGGGGGCAACTCAAGAGTAAGTGCACAGCCTGTAATATCTGTGATTATTGTATCTATGTGTATCTATATGATCCTGAATTTAGTAAGATGGCCAACTCACCTCAGAATCCTTTTGTAGAATGTAGCCTAAATTCAAACTTTTTTACATTGCAAAACAGAGGGAAGTGGAAGGCATTTTAAGGCTAATCGGATAAGTGACAAGCACTGACTGTCACTTATAATTCCAGCACTGGCTGTACTTATGAGTGTGGGTAAAATAATAATTATTGAATAGTTGTTGCAATGCATAGAGTGATAGTCAATGCATAAGGCCTGTAGTAGGATTGTAGCGGCGTTTTCACCATATGTGTGTGTGTGTGCAGGTTTGGTTCAAAAGGCTAAGAAAGCCAAAGACAAACTGCTAAAGAGGGATGGAGACGACCGAGCTGACACTGGAAGCTATGAGTCATTCTACTACGGCGGAGTGGATCCGTACATGTGGGAGCCCCAGGAGCTGGGTAAGGTTGGAGCGATGCACCTGTTGAGAGAGGATTTAATGTTTTTTCTAGGGTAAGCCTTGAATCTCTGATCCATTTAGAAATATTAATGTACCACTATCAGATTTTTACATAACTAATAATGACTTGGAATGGAAATGTCCTTATTTAAAGAAAAGCACTGATTTTTTTCAATGAAGATAACATTCAATTAATCAGAAATACAGTCTAGACATTGTTAATGTGGTAAATTACTATTCTAGCTGTAATGTGTATCTATGTAGGTGCACAGAGGCCCATTTCCAGCAAACATCACTCATGTGTTTTGGTACATGGTATAGCTCATTGTGTTAAAAGGCTAATTGATAAGAAAACCCTTGTGCAAATATGTTAGCACAGCTGAAAACTGTTGAATCAAAGTGGGGGTTTTCATGGAGATTGTCTGGGTGACCCCAAACCTTTTGAACGGTAGTGTATGTTGCAAAGTAAACATATATTTTAAAAGTGGAAATGAAGAATTATTGAGATACATCAGAATTATATAGTAATTGATTGACATCTGACTGCTGGTCTTGCTGGATAATGAATTAGACTTCTTATTGCAGGTGCAACCAGAAATCATCAGGACTATTTCAAAAAACACAGAGCAGCCAGGATAGACCACTATGTGATTGAAGTCAACAAGCTCCTCATCAGACTAGAAAAGGTATGGTTGTGAATAGCTAACCACTATTCATTTGAATTATAATTTTCTATTATTCTAACCATGCAATAATGTTGTCTTACTTGTGGCCCGATTGTTACAGCTCACATCTTTCGATAGGACCAACTCGGATGTAGCTAAAATCAGAGGTTTGTTCACTTCCATCAGATTTAAATATATGATATCCATCTCACCTTACAATATATTTTCAAAGCTATCGCCCCTCCACAGCCATAGAGAAGTCAGTGGTGCCATGGGTGAGCGACTCAGACGTGCCCTTCTGTCCCGACTGTGGGAACAAGTTCAACATCAGGAACAGGCGGCACCACTGTCGTCTTTGTGGCTCCATCATGTGCAGGAAATGCATGGACTTTGTTCCTCTGCCCCTGGCCTGTGAGTATAACTATGAAAGCCACAATCATGTCTGTCCAGTATGGCACCACTCACTAGGCTTGGGCGGTATGACGGTATTACGGTATACCAGGGTATTTAGAAATACAGATGGTATGATTTTCAATACCGTCAAAAATACAGATGCATTTCTTTCCATCAGTGTTGCGCCACACAATAATACCGAGCGGTGCAAATTGATTGATTGATAGGAATGCGGGTCGCGTGAACTGAAAGTGACCGAAACCGAAACCTAAGTGACGGCTCTCGCTAGAAACCCGAAACCTAAGTGACGGCTCTTGCTAGCCCCCCCCCCCCCCCCAAATCGTAATAAGTCATACCGTCATATACCGTATACCGCGGTGTGATGTCAGAAAGGTATAATGGTATGAAAATAATGATACCGCCCAAGCCTACTACCCACTCCACAGCACCCTACCCACCCCCACAGCACCCTACCCACCCTGGCCTCGGCCTGACACGGCTTTCTCTGGCTGGTGACTGTGTCACATTATACGGGTTGGCTGGTTTGGTGGGGGTTTACCAAACTAAGTGTTGATTTGACACAAAGAACATCTCCACCCGATAAATCAACACAACCCTCCCCACCCACCTAGCACCACCACCACCACCACCTTCGGCTAAAACCCCCTCTGAGGCTTAATAAATGTCCCTGCCAACTTTCATAAATGCCGGATCAATTATAATTGATTTCATACTCCAGAGCATTTATTAAAGTGACATCCATTTATGCACGTGCTTACTTGTTTTGCCAACAGACAGTGGTCCCAGCGGCT
>OMLJ01051105.1:0-15702 GCA_900302595.1 Gadiculus argenteus | reverse complement strand
GGCTGGACCTATTGAACTCTATTGGCTGCAACTTTGTGCATGTCCTTCACATAAAATACGACCCATCCTTTCCTTCCACCTACAGCTGGGCGTACGTGTTCACAGCATATCAATATTGTGAGACTAAATCTTTGGGGTGGCGGGGGTTGAAGCTGAGGTTGAGTTTTAAAATAATACCCCTTTCCTGGTCTTATCGGCTTAACATTAAAATAGATAAAAACAAACCAACTGGTGTTCAAGCACAAATCCCTGTGTTGAAAATGAAAGCAAACCATCAGGAACACCTTCAACACCATGCCCGGTCACATGCTCTCAGAAAGAACACCAACAGAAACAGTATCAGTATTACAGCACCGCTCGTTCCACATAGCAACATGGGGAGGAACGTAAGCCTCTGCTGGGTTTATCCACACTTTCCAGAGAAGAGGGCTAAAGTCCAACAAGAGGGCTCATCGTTCGTCACTAATGATCCCAAATACAATCTGCTCTCAAAATAAGAAGCGCCGAAACTCACCAGCACACGTTCTGACATGTTCTGTCCAAAGACGAACTTTGCGCCGGAGTCTGCGTTGTTTGTAGCATTTTTTGAGCTGCGGGAAAAATCAGAGCAAAACAAAAACGTTGGGTTTGAACGATTAAACCCTAACTGAAACTGTTGGGAGGAGCGGAGCACATCGAGACCGATCAGGAAAGAGGAGTCACTCAAGTGCACCCGACGTTACCTTGGGGTAGAGATGTACTGTAGGAAATAATTAGTGCCCTCCGACTCCTGTGGCGAGGACTTGTCTTCTGTACTGTTCTCCTCCAACTGAGGAGTAAAGACGCGTTAAGAGTGCACCTCTTATCTCTCCAATGGAACCCATACCCCAAAACACGCATTAGAAATACTGGAAACATTAATTTGAACCCTAACCCTTTATAAACAGCATGCACGCTACTGTAAACAGCCCAGTGAACGGATGTGAAATGAGGAGACCTTTGCTCTGTCCTTGATATTCTGACCGAAAACGAAAGACGAGGCGACGTCCGTGTCGTTCTTCTCGCCTCTGTTTCCTTCTTTGTCAGGGCTCGCCGCGTCCTCTTCGTGTTCGTGTTTCTGTAAAAGAAGAAGTACCCCGAGCACATCAGGGTGACGTCCCGATCATGGTTACAGGGTGGTGCATCACAGGCACCTCTTGCAGTTGATCTTCTAACCACTTCCCTTATAAAAAAAAAAACACTATCCTGTGTGTTGGGTTGTGTTGTGTTCGGCTGGGTTAATCAGCCAGTGAATTTGTGGCGTTGCAAATGTCTATCCCATGTTGGGCCACAGAATGCCGGAACGCTAACCTAATTTTCATATTTCTGGCTCGACACTGGGAGCGGCCCAAGATCACAGTGGGTGTTCCACAGGGCGGCACTGCTAAAAACAGACCGCAGGGTTAAATTAAGGAGTGGGCTTCTGCTGCTGCTCACCGGCGACTTGGCCGGGCTGGCAGCATGCTCTGTGTTGTTGAGGAAGAGGGACGGTGTCTCGGCCGCCTCCTCTGAAGGCTTCTTCACGCCGTTGGTCCCACAGATGGAATCTGCAGGTGGACAGACAAAAAAATACCGTTATGACCAGAGATGCAGACATGGATGAAACATATGTATTGCTTCTGGGAGGCAACCGAAAGAAATACATGCTTGGAACTGGGAACTGGTGTTCAGCACCTCCTGAACCAAATGTCCTTAACAACCATGTAGGGTAAATTTAAAAAAGTTGAAGGTCCATGAAAAAGACTCACAAACCGAGGGATTTGGCTATGATCTAAGTTTACGACAGGGAATTGGTAACGGAAAAGAATCAAAGAACACATCCTAACAAACTTACATTGGATTCATGTGATTTCAATGACTAGGATAGGCCGATAAACAGAATCTTGAGTTGGGCATAGTTGATTTTACCCAAACCCTGATAGATAACATGAATATATTAATTCTTAGCTAAACAAACACAAACACAAATTAAAATCTGCAATATTAGTAATGGTAAACTGTACAGTTCTATGTTCTTCAGCAGAAATTGAAACAGAATGCCATGTGAAGCTGGATGATGAAAAGCCCATGTGATAATGAAATACTTCTAAGGCAGCCTCAACAACCAGGGAAAGATATTATTGCAACTAAAGCCATATTCCACAAACTAAATAAATCCTAGGTAATGTGTAGTCAAGGGGACAGATATCTTTTCAGTCAGAAGAGCCATACCAAATTGAACTACTTGAACCACTTACTTACTACTAATTCCTGAAAGAACCAAAGAACAGTTTTGCATAATTACCCTTTTTTCTAAGTAAAGATATTCATTTAATGCAAATTAGACAGCATTTGAGCTGAAAAAAAATGCTTCGTCATATTCACCTTTCTGACATTTCATTATCTACTGCTGATCATGGTATATAGTAAATTAAATATATAATTAATTTGATCTGGAAATTACCCTAGCTTTGTGATTTCTATGGAAATGTAGCATTGCATCCCAGATAATACAATATATTTTCAGCATCACTGATCAGCCAAATGCAATCACTGAAAGAGCCACAGGTTCTGCGCCCGTGGTCTGGTCTCACATCACAGCATATAGCAGATCAGCCTAAAGCCACTCACTGGTCTCCATGTGGGTTTTGGCGGGCGGGGCTTGGAGCACCGCAGGGCGGAGCACACTTCGCTGCAGCTCCTTGGGCTTCTGACTGGGGAGGCCTGGAACGCCAACACACAAATACATCAGCTTACTATACCCAATGCACAGGGTTTACTGTGGATTGCATGTATACTGCGCAGGCATAATTCAAAACAGATTTGCTCCATTGCGTTATACTGTAGACCTTGATTCGGGGTGACTGAGAGAACATGGAGTAAAACGTACTGTAGAAATGTACTGGTCCTCAAGACCAGACAAGTAGCAGATGAATCATAAGTTATATTTGAAATCACTGGTCATAAACAAATATGATATGGACAACGTTTTCTTTTTATATCTGTGGCACAGTGTCTTAGCATTGCGTTGGACACCCTGGGCAGGTTTTTGCTCCTGATGAAAATGCATTTCTTACAACCGTCATGCCTAATGATGGGCAGGGGAAGGTAAATGATCTGACATTCAACATCGTAATTTATTCTGCAATACTGCTAATCTAACAGCCATAACGTCAACACATTCCTCTTGGTAGAACCCATCAGAACAAACACGCCTGCGACCGGGGAATGACTCACCTGAACTGGGTGCCTGTCCGTGTATGAGAGTCGGCGGCTTCAAACGGAACCCCACAGGCTTCTCCTCTGGACAGACAAACACAACCACCAGCAGACATTACACACACCGAGCAACTTTAGCTTTGGAGGCTGCAACGCGAAAAATAAAAGAAAGACCCTCAATCTGCCTTTGCACCTTTGTAACCAGGAGACACATAACCACGGCAACCCCCCACCCATTAAACCCTCCAGAGGGGCTGCTTGGTCCAGACCCAGTGCTTGGTTAACTGGGACTTCTGAACCACTGGGACCACATGCTAACTCTCATTAGTCAACCTGGGAAGCCTCAGTTTACTTAAGGGCTGTATCACAGAATTACACATGTAATGAAAGAAAACAAAAGCCCCCATTCCCTCTGATGGCACAAGTGAATCGTTGAGATTTAGAGTGTTTTGCTGTGGGCAACACACTTCAGAACCCACACCATGCTATAGCAATCGTAAGACAGGACCTCCCAAGGGTAAGCAGGACCCGTGGCCATGACCACCAATGGCAGGGAGAGCAAGAGACGGCTGGGCCCCCAGAGGGAGCAACTCACCTGGCTCCGAGTCAGAGTTCCCGGTCGGAGACTGGCAGAAACTCGAGGGCATGAATACATTGTTCTTGGGCGCTGCAAAAAGAAAAAAAACAAAAGAAAAGGAATTGGCATTACACTCTGCATACAAATCAAAATGAGCACATCTTATACAGGAAACGGGGGAGTGGGGTGGGAAGGGGAGCATGAGACTTACCCGAATGTGAAGGAGGGAACTGCTGTGTTAAAGAAGACGTTCTCTCCCTCTTCACAGGGGGGCAATAGGTTCCTTCGTCTTTGTCGGAATCTGCATGTGGAAAGGCGACAACAGCTTGTAAAACGGAGAGGTGCTAACACAGCGGACTCAGGACATTAAAATGAAACAGGGAATGTTGACTGAGAGAATGATTATCATGTCCGAGATTTACCCTCGCCATCTTCCGCACTCGATCCGTCCGCTGACCGCTGGGAGGAGAGGAAACAATAATGTCAGTTAAATATTTTAAAAGAAACTGCTGGCGGGAATGGTGGAGCAGATTGACGAGGATGCAGAAACAGAGGATAGTCCAATTATGAGTACAATGATAAACTAAACCATTTTTGGGGTTGTTGACTTTGGCTTTTTTGGGTTCTTACGCTTAGCTCATTTTTTTAAAGTACTTTCCACAACCATTTTATGCTCACAGAGGTTCCCGTTTCCCTGTACGAACTATCATTAGCAGCAACCCTAATCTGTATTGAATGAGGAGCATGATAGAAACCTTTTATATAAATCAATGACAACTGTGAAATTACTTCAGTGAGACATAGTATAACCCATGACATACAAGCGGTCCACGTCAGTCAGTAACTGCCAGGCCTCAGATAGTCAACACCTGATTGAACATTGCTACTTTTGGCAAAATAAAGATTAAGATGAACGCTTACAAACGTGTTCAGTATTGAAAAGTAGCGTTTCATTCAGTGATGATATTTCATTAGAACGGTAACTTTCATCTCACACAAGTACATCTTTGACAACTGTGCCAATTTTAGTTGGTACATAACCCGCACAAACATTAAATGTTTTTGCGTGACTTGCATACATTTTCCATGACAGGTTCTAGCCTTTTCCAGGATATGTGATAAATGTGAACATTTTCCATGACTGGAAAACAACTTTATAAAATCTGGGTTTTGCAGGACTCGTGGGAACCCTGCACCGAACAAATATTTTTTTCGTGTCATCTACAGCAGACGTGGTTTGATAAATACATGTATCGTTTTATAAATGTCATGTTTTAAAGGACTGGATTAACCAAACCCCAAGTGCCTAGGCTATTACTTTTTTACTATGCCATCTTTCACATGCATGTGACCAACAGAACGGTATAGTGGTCAGTATCCCCGTCTGTCACTCACGTGGGAGGTTGGGGTTCAATTCCCTGACGGGGAACCACAGAAGGCCTTGGGTGGAGGTTTTGGGGGAATACCCATATCAACACATTCCTAGCTACCGGTATACTCGTTAAAAAAAAGCATTGAACGTGAGTTGGGCACAACATTGGTGTTTCAGTTGTGTGGTGGCATGAGATGCCTTGCAGCAGCATAGGTCATGTAGTCACAATGCTAGGGAAGCATGTGCAATATTAATGGTATTTTCGAAATACCATTGTAGATCAGTATTTCTTGTTTTCACAATTGAAAGACAGACCATTGATTTGAAGTAAATTAATTCAGTTATAAATAAATACATTACATTCCAAAAAGAAAAATACATTCTTCTTAAGGCACCAACCCATATCTTAGTATATCTTACCTTCAGTGCTTTATCTTTTTGGAAGACAAACACAGGAGGCGCTATGGCTGGCTTTTCTGTCAAGAGAGGATGTAAGCTGGTCATATTGTGTGAAAGTTAAGCAAAACAAAGTCCATACACACTGATTAAAACTAGTGGTCTAACACAATCAATAACGAAGTGCAGAACTGTATACTGCTGAGAAATCTTCAAAGAACCAAACAAACGCATATTGTCAATGCTCTGGGCAAAGCTAGGTGTGCTTGGTGAACTAAATAAGTGCGCACAACAACTGCAGCCGAATATATGACGTTCTCTGTGTGTATCATTTCAATATTTTCCACAGTACGACAACACTTGTTTGAATCAGTCAACATCAACTATGAGTGTTAGACAAACATGGTGTTTGTTTTGTTTTGTATAGGAAGTATGGTAGTCAACTCGCTGTTTTAAGTGGATGTGGCCTGTTCAAAAGGGACACATGTCACATCGATCATTGTAGCGCTGCATAGAGCAATAGTACGATGGGAAACGACAAGCATATCGCCGGACGTGGATACTACTTTGAATGGCACCCCCAACGATGGATTAGACGCTTGAAGGGAACAGCAAACCATGTGAACGTGTGACCCATATTTAGCCCACTTGGGATCTTTAGGCCCATTTACCCCCCCTTCGACCAGTCTCCTCATTTACGGGACAGACGTCAAATGACGGTCACATCTATAAAACAGTAAATAAGAGTATTCTTCGCCTGATATCCCATTTTATACTAACTGATCCATACCAGCAAATAGTCTCCACCACCGGCAGATACGGAGCGCAGCTTAACAGCTAAGCTAGGCTAACTTGCTAATGCGCTCACTCATAAGTAGCTAGCTGGCTAATACGCCTGACAATGAGTCATCTGGCACGACTCGCAATGACACCAATCACCTGGATCCACTCTGAAGCTGTTGACCATCAAACGTGCATCTCTTTAGATTATTACATGGACGTAAAAGGCACAGCCAGAGCCTTGGGTCGCAAGACTTGACACCTCTGGGCTCTCCTCAACGCCGTGCCCGCGTAAACGGACCTCAGACAACCGACTACTGGAACCTGCCTGGGTTCAATCCACTACGAAACTACCATTTAACACTCTCCGCCGTCGGCTGCGGGATCGACTAGTGCGTGTGCACATGTCGCCCATTGTGTATATCCAATTCTGGGGTGATCGTGAACTTTGAACCAAACAGCGAACCCATACACTCGTCCGTCCACTCGAGGGCGTTCTGGGGGAACGCAGTCCTCTCCAGGTGGTAGTCGACACCGAAGTGAAAGCTAACGTTAGCTCGCTTACGTTGATATCTTTCAATTTGCGAAAGACCTGAAAACGTCTCAGGGCTGTGGACGAGCCACTGAACTAGAATAGTCTGTTAGGTTATCAAATACGGAACCGGTGCATATCTCGCCTATAGCCCGAGTCTTTGTTTTGTTTTCTCACACCGCCACTACTCACCTTCGTTTGCCAAGTCCGCCATTTTGCTTCTACGCTCACACCCACAACCCACCGCGAAGATAATCCGAGCTGCAGCCTGAGCAGAGCCGGGCGGCGGGCCACCACTGGACACATTGTGGTGCTGTACGTATGGCATCGCGATAGACATAATCGATTAGCAAATTGCAATAACGCTCTTTCGGATTTATATATGTATTTACAAAAACGATTAAATCTATTGTGGCGTCTCCGCGTTGCAGTCTAATCTTAGGGCTACTTTGTTTTGTTGAATTGCATCGAAACTTGGTCACACACATTTCAGACTACTGCAAGTAGAACATGCTGCATTGTTCATGACCGATTTATCAGACGTATGTTTCCAATGAGGTTCAAATTATTTATTGGTGGTAAACCTTTGACGATGAACGTATCATGGAAAAATCATGTGAGGGGTCTCATGAATGAAGGTCCGCGTGCGTGTCGATGCTAGTAAAAGCGGCCCCATTCTGGGGGATGAGTTTTTCTCTGGGCAATAATTTCTCACTATGTTCACTATTTTCAGTGACTTTATAGTTCTTAACTTCCCCACTAGGTGGGGATACTCTGACCATAAATAACCTGAAAAACGATTCTACAATCCGGTACAAGTAATAATAATAATAATAATAATAATAATAATAATAATACAATGTACTAATACAAAAGTACGGAAGATGATTAGGGCCACACATAAGGAAAAAAAGTAGTTCTGACTTTATTCGCAGAATTCTCACTTTAAACTCAGAATTCTGACTTTAAACTCAGAATTCCATAGTTCTGACTTTAATCTCAGAATTCTGACTTTATACTCAGAATTAATTTAATCTTAGAATTCTGACTTTAATGTCAGAATTCTGAGGTTGAAGTCAGAACTATGGAATTCTGAGTTTTAAAGTCAGAAATCTAAGTTTAAAGTCAGAATTCTGAGATTAAAGTCAGAATTCTGTGTGGCTCTAATCCTCTTGTGTACAAAAGGCTATAAAATAGTTGTATTTTTTTGTTGTTAAATTAATTACATAATATTATATCTAGTCATATAATAGCCACATACAAATATGATTTCAGTGCCCTGGGACACTGAAGTGTGAATGTGTAGAAATTCTTTATACAAACATTCCTGTGGGGCAACCTGCCAGAATGAACTACAGCACAATTTCAACAGTCATTGTTGAGATTTAATGTGCATTGTTTATTATTTGCATTAAAATAGTGTAATTTAGGTTTGGGGTAGTTTTCATTTTAAAACAGTTTAACAGATTACGAAAATATTTGCAAAGTTTTTGGAGACCAAATTCTAATTCATCTGTGTTTATCAGTAAATTGATTAATTGTATTCTATGCATTGTCCTCTTTCTCCAAAACTAGAGAGCAGGAATGTTGATAATCTTTGGCTGCAAAATAAGTTTGGCCCTCACTTTAAGGGTCTTACCTGCCAAAATAATAGTGACACAAATGAAACAGCCTATTGGAAGGATCATTACAACATACAGTGGCATCATATGGCCTGCATCCAAGCCCCCATGGCAATGTGTCATCTTTTGACAGCTAGGCCCACTCACTCCCATTGTTCTGGTCCAATGCTAGTCATCCTTCTGGATCAATAAACATGCAAAGACAACCGGGAATAAGACAAAAGATCACCACAACTTATACGGGACGTTGTTGAAACCACATTTAGCTGCAGTTTCTCATCAGTGTTGTAATTGTCAATTGCAATCCAGAAAGAACTGCAAAGAACCTGGGCACACTCAAACATAACCTGCTAATACTATTAATAATATTAATAATATATTATAATATTAGGAGGACATTTTTACGTAAACTGTGCTTGTTGTTTTTGAGGTCCCACAAGCGTACCTCAAGAACTGCCGCTGAAAGCAAAGAAAGAAGAGCTCAGTGAAATGACTCATTGGCACTAGCAGGGTATAGGCGAGTATCAACAGAGAGTAAACACAGAGATCCACTATCCAGTGTCTACCAGGGCCTCTCATGGCCCATTACTGAGTGTCACAAAATGCAGCTTGGTGCACAGCATCCACTGAAACGCAAACCGCACATTCCCAAGCAAAAATAGAAGCATTGCGGCGGATTTGGTATGACTGCTGACGGGGCTTTTCACAAGCACATCAGCTCTCAACTGCTAGATAATATGATAAAACGCAAGGAAAGTCGTATCGTATCAAATTAGTAAGTGCAATCAACGATATGCATGTGTATTAGGAGCTGAGGTATTTTTACAACGGAGGAGATAAACAACAAAGGGAGGTTTAGGCGTATGAGATCTTATATAGATTATATATATGTATAAGTCATTATTAGAGTAGAAGCTCATGTACCCCTGCCATGCTAATTATGAAATTATTGAAAGTTGAAAGTTACTATGTTTTATAATAAATAAGAGTTGTTTAGTAATTCATTCATTTCCTTTGAAGTACTTTGGTACTTTTGGTACTTTGGTACTTTCCCAAAACAATAGAACAATATAAAACTACACCAAACTTGTTTTTACATGCATGACCCAGTCACGATGGATGCTTCATAAAACACCACTGTAATACTACAAATATAAATGAGTTTAAAGAAAGCACATACATTTAATTCCAAGAGGAATCAACACTGTGATCCACTGTCTGCTTTTCTTAAACCTCCCTGAAGTTATTGAAATGCACGTTTTTCCACAAACATTCAACAGCAGTGTTATGGCCAGGTCAGTGTTTTTGTTTATCCACACTGATCAGTCAAATCAAGTAATTGCTATTACTGACAAGCTTTCTATAAGCAATCCAACCTTTCATTCTGGCTCAGAACTAAAGTATTGGGTTTCAGCTTGTCAGCTATAGAGATGTATTTGACAAATCAGTTGGTATTTAGCCACAAGTTATGTGGACTTGGTGGCAGGGATGTGCTTTCCATGAAGCAAAACAACTTAAAGTGAAAGAACATAGAAATGAAAGAGAAAAGGCACAAAGGTGAGTTGTTGAAACATGAAGCCTGGCACACCCAGCCCACAGCCACCATATAAGAGAGCCTTACCTGCACAAGGAAAAAGACAGAGCTGGGAAGGGGTGGATAATAACACAACTCTGTGAAAATAAAAGGTATGTGATCTGATTTATTAATTCTTATTCATCGGAAGATATAATTAATTAAATTCATGAATGTGTGTTTGAGTCATTTTTTTAAATTATGATCATAGAGCATCACATAATTGTTTGTTATTCATTATATTTACAATTTTAAACATGTTTAAATGTTACAAAAATAATACTGTAAGTCAATGACAAAAACTTAAATTGTGTAATTTGTGTCAATTGTGTCTTAAATTGTGTAACGGTGTCAACTAAGTCCACTTTTACATTTTCCTATTGGCTAACGAAAAGATAAAGCAACTAAAAAGTATAATAAAATATTTAATAGATATTCTGGATTTGCCTTTTAAAGCAAAGGGACTTTTAAAGTTAAGAGATCAAAGAAACGTGGGCGATATTGGTTCAAGGTCCACGCAGTGTGGGAGTGATAGCCTTGATAAAGTGTATAGATTGCACACCTCTTTGCTTGTTTGCTCTTGCAGTGTTGTGGAAGGCCACCATCACAAGCAGAGCCATGCGGTTTCAGATGCTCTCCTTCGTGGTCATCGTCACCTGCCTTTATCTCACCATGGCACAAAGTAAGGGACTTTCCTTAAAGCTGCATTATGTAAATATTTTGACTGCAACTATTGACTATTGACAGGTGGATTTTGGTCAAATGTACAAAGGTTTAAAAGAATACAACAGAATTGATTTGACTCATTACCCTGTGGGAAATACCATTTTCATGTTCCATAAATTTTTCAAGACATAAATGGTAAATGGAGTTATATTGCTAAAGTGATTGAATTCTTTATTTTCTTTAGGCTCCTACGATGACTGCTGCTTGAACTATTCTTCAGAAATCAAGCATAAATATAAAAAGTTGGTGGTGAAGTACAGGATTCAAGAAACCGAAGGAGGCTGCAACAAACCCGCTATAGTGTAAGTGGATGGATGGATGGATAGAAAGACATGGAGACATGGTATAAAGACAGCTGTGAAACATGCAGCTTATCAAAACAACAATTCCACATTCTTCTTTAATTTGTCGCTCCATGTTTTCAGTTTCACACTCAGGAAGGGAAGGCTCTTTTGCGCAGACCCTAAACAACAATGGGTGCAGGATTTGATGCAGAGAATCAACAAAAAGAAGGCCTACTCTATCACCAAGGTCCAGAAGGAGTTCATTTCAGCCTATTTCAACCTGAATGTGAGTTAAAAAGCATGGACTGCCATCTCAACCAATGTTTTCTTTTGTTGCTTTTACACAGAAGCGCCACCATCAAGGGCCAAAGAGAGACTGAAGACACACTCTCCAATAATAGACAATTTATTGTCCTTCCCCTGTTATTGCAAAATCCCCCTGGACATCTGGGACTCCAGGGGTTGGATGTTGGTCATATATAACTTTGCTTTGCTGTATCTTTTTTTAATTGTATATCCATGCCATGAAACTTCATATTTTTTGACAATGCCTAGTGTGGTATGGAGCATTGCATTTCTGGTGTTAGATGTAATTAGGGGGTGATGGCTTATTGAGGTGCACAATGTCTGAAAAGGTTGCATTAGTTGTGTGATGCAGTGATGGACTAAACTTATATATGTTAATAAAATGGGTTAATCTTTATTTTTCTACATTTATGCCAGATGTGTTGGCCTATTTGAAAGACAATCAGACAATCTTAATGGAACTGTCACGAAACATGTTTAATTCTGCATTATCATTCCCCAAGGTGTAACTGGTGTAACTGATAAAAATATATTAATTCCTTATGTTCATGTTCACGTTTGTAACTCTACGATTAACAATTAATGGTCTTTTTACTTTATCTCTGCTGGAGTTGTTTTGTGTATCTTGAACAAACCTTCCGAAATGTGGTTGTTGATGGTTGAGTTGTATAAATAAATACATTTGAATTTCTCATCTTTATGTGTGTGGTGCAGACAAACACATTTGCCATGACTGACGGCATCTTCATTTAAGAAATACTGGTCAGAGTGCTACAATAAAGTTAAAGAAAGTTGGTTAAAAATTCATTAAAAACTAAGTAATACTTTAAAATAAGGGGAAGTTAAAGTAATAATCTCGAAACATCTCCAAATATGTTCATGAATAAATGGTAATGCAATGGTGATTAAGCCTTTGCCCAATGATGATTACGAGCTGGGTGTCTGGGTGTGGAGACTTTTACATCATTAGGGTTATGCATTGCCAAATTCCAAGCAATAAAATCCATACAAGCACATTGAGATATAAAGCACATAATTAATGCTCTGAATGGCGATTAGCGTTGATTTATTATATTGCAACTAGTACCTAGTAGGAAGTCGACTTTGGACATCTCCGCTGAAATGGCTGTGAGATAAGAGCTAACAGGAAAGTTGTATATAACAACTTCCAAAGTGAGACAATTAATTTGTTGGCCCCCATTGTGTATGTTTGCAAGGGTTTGACTTTGTGAGAAAATCTTGGTGTTCCATGTTTCTCGCCCACATGTACAGCGAATGTATCACGCCATCACGTCTCTCTGGCACACAGTGTCTGTGGCCTAATGGCCCCTCGTGGTCTTATAACTACACAATGCATGCTCAAACAAAGAGCACACATTGCATTTCAACATCTTATGCTGTCACGCAGAGTGTGACAGCATTATCATATGTCGATCTTTAACGCCACTTGTCCTTTCTCCTTGAGATACCATTCCTTGAGTGATCTGTGAAATGGGAAAAGAAAATTGTGAAACCCTTGTAGATGATTTTAAGACAGTGATCACAGTTGTTTTCGAACTTGGGGCCCATTTAGGGCCGACAAATCGTTACCCTGCTGCCAAAGATATTTGATGAAACATTTTTGATGAGGTATGTATACGGTTTAGCAGTTTAAAAGGTTCTCATATAGGTATTGGATATGAACAGACTGTAATGATTTTAAGCTAAGACCAAACCACTACTTGCACGATGTACATAAGTCCACTGATGGGAATTTGGTTGGTTTAAACAGTGTAGATGCAGAAGTTGGGGTACATTTCCTAACCTTGAAATGGACAGGCCAAACCACAAGGCTATCATGGCTAAACAAGATAACAGATGTCTTCCAGAATTGTTGATTGCATCTTTTGTATATATAAGATCCATGTAGCTTTTATAATAACATTGTAACATGATCTGATAAACAACGTACACATTGTAAGATCAGTGGTAACAACCCAATTACACAAAAAAACATGTGCCATAACATTATCTAGGGTGGGGTCACATATTTAATCAATGCTTGTGAGAAAAAGGCGTATGTGTGAAAAAGCTGTTAACAACGGTTTCTGCTGCTATGGATATTATGATATTATGAAGTCATTCATAAATAAATGACACAATCAAAGTCATTTATCTCCTCTCGCCAAATATGTTCCCACCCATGTAAACATTCATTCACACATTCATTGTGTTCGTGCGTGTGTGGGCATGTGTGTATGAAAAACAAAATGTATTTGTATTGCCTTTGGCTTTTGTGTGCACATTTTACTATAATACTTTTCATATCTTCCCAGACATTTAACTGCCACAACAAACCCCATTTTTTAATAACATAGTGGTAGCCTAATTATAGTTAATAATTTCCTCTCGCTGAATGCCAGTGGCTATGTATGACGTCATCAGTCCATTTGCCCTATTTCTCACCCATGCAAAGCCGCCAGTGATTGGCTTGAAGTCCTCTCTGATTCCACCTGTGCTGAGTGCATCATGTTAGACAATTTGTCATGACACTTTCACCAAGCGGGAAATATGATCGGATTTAGGTGGTTGCGCAATCAGCATAACTCATGGAGTCTATATCCACCACCATTGTAAGAGCTGGATGAAAAGTAGGGCAACGAACAATTCAATGCTGCTCAATCAACATAATAGTGTACATATAAACCGACAAAGGGCCATGCTTTACACACACTGGCAGATCTCTGATAACTTAATGTTTGTTTACGGACATCTCACCTTACTGTTTAAGTTTCAGAGCACTGGAACTGAACCCTCAAAGACTGGTAACGGACACCCAACGCCAGGGACCCATTTATCATCTTGATGTTGCGTCCCAACAAGCGCCTCGACACGCACGCGAGTTTCAGACGCCTGCCTGGTGCAATACCGTGGAGAAGAGATGGAGGCTGAACTGGTTTCCTTTTAGTGATTTATGAATATACGTATAGCCTATTGTGTGTGAATGAAATGCGCACCAGCCGATGGAAACCACGATTATGAATTTGTAAAGAACTGTTAAGTCTTATTGATGAAAGGAATTAAGAGGATGAGTGTGTGTGTGGGAAGAGAATATACAAGCAAGCTTTCAATGACGAGTGAAACCAGCTGGTGGTTCCGATGTAACACTTCATGTGAGCCAAACACTGCAGCATTAACTTGTTGAGCAATCTCTGCCTTTTAAATAAAAATGGAACCTAAATAGACTAATTCATTTTGTAGAAATTGCTCTGAGCGTCTACAACTAAGAATTAATTGTTTCGAAAGACGAAAATATTGCTGTGTATATAATTAATGTAGTGTTTAAATATGTTGCCAAGAAGCCCAAGCCATGTAAATAAATATTGCCAGGGGTATCATTGAGAATGATTAGGAATCTGATGGAATAATGTGCTATCATATTTGATGATAAGATGTGATAAGCCTTCAGTTAAAAATCTCTGAAGCACATAACACCACATGTATTTAATTACATACCTGCAATGTGTTTTATTTCCAACATTTTCAAAGTAGTCCATAAATAGTTTGAAACTTTTATGTTATCATATTTTTTGAAAAATATATATTAAAAATAGAGTCAGACATTACTTAAACACCAACAAATATGAAAAGACAGGATTGCCTTCTAGGTACTTTCTTAGCTTTAACGATTTGTGTGCACTTTCAGTTCTACTGACAGACGGCAATGAATAATGTTAATAATTGTCTAGGCTAAGAATCAGTTGCATTCAACATTTGTAGAAACAAAACTTCAAATCATTATGAGGACCAAAAACAAATCCAGAATCTCTTTGTAGGCTCTGACCATAAACATCCATTTAATCGTTAATAGTCTACGTTATATTAAAAAACATTATACCATATGGTTTAATAAAAGTTGTTCTGCCCAACTAACAAACAAGAGATTAAAAAAATAAAGTACATCTTGTATTGTTCCGAACCACAGACTGAAAAGCAGCAATGTATTATTTTTTGGTGGTCCATATTCACTGCTCTTTGTTCTTACTTCATGTGTCCACCTGAGTAAACCCCTCCCAAGTCCTCCATCGTCTACCTTAGCAGGCCCTACATGACCACGCAGACCGCCGAGGGCCGCCGGCTGCCCCGGCCCCCGGCGTTGACACGCTCCTGCCCCAATCTGCCCAGCGACATGTGGGGCCCGGCGCCGTCGTAGCTCAGGACCTCCACGGACCTCCTCTTCTGGATGCGGTGATGCAGCACCCTGTAGGTCCCCGTGATGGGGCCCCGCAGGTCCGGGCTGCGGTCGCGGAGGAGGTGGAGCTCGGTGACGCCCAGCGCC
>OMLJ01051102.1:0-13357 GCA_900302595.1 Gadiculus argenteus | reverse complement strand
GAAGATGTTCATAGAACCAAGTGAAGTACTGACAATCGTCTAACCAACCTATTCTCTGTGTACAGCAGTGATACTACTGTAGATGATACACACACACACACACACACACACATGCGCACACACACACACACGCACAGCCATCATGTCCCCAGGTTCTTCACAGGTAAAAGAATGGCTTTGACATTTCAGCCTGGGAGCAGAGAATAGAGGCAGTTTGTAATGTGTGTGTAGCCTTGTCTTTTCTTCCTCCCCTTGTATTAGTACTTAAGTGTCATGTTAAGCCTGGGGCCGAGTCGACTGTCAGTGACCTACTCACAGTGGCCCACAGTTTGTGTTTACTGTATTCTCTTGCTAAAGCGGGCACAGAACCCAATCTCTTATCAGCACATAAAGTCTATCAGGCTGGAGACTCAAATTTCCCCTTCCAGCCAATGCTGTATTCCCATTGTGCCCGCCGGACAATAGTTTTATATACCCTCCAGCTTGAGTTTCTCTCTTCTTTATCTGCCTGCGTATCACCCAGTGTGTTAGCACTGTCTATTTGCGGGCTCATAACATTGCCCCAGAAGGGGCCAGTCATCAGAGGGGACGAGCGACACAGGGGACGTCAGCTTCTATTTGTTGGCCCGTCCCGTCCTACTTGTTTCCAGCATCAGTTGTCACCGCGTTATACAAAATCTGGTGCGGGTAGGAGCAGGGAAACAGTTAACCCTTGTTGCAGGGAGAGGCTATAGGTCCCCCACCCCCCACATCCTCCCCTCAGCCCCTTAAGGTTTCCCCTGGCCCTATCTCTGGCTCCGCAGGCGTTGCAGCAGCAGACATGGCATATGCATGCTCTGTTCTGTTGATGGAAACTGATATGTTTGAAAATGTAATATAACGGTGCCCGCAAAACATAAACATGTTCTTCATTTGATGACATATTCTGATCTCCTTGTTTTGTGTACAATGTAAAATAACTAGAATATGCTCAGATATTAGTTACTTTTACAATGATAAGAAAATGATCAGATGATTGATTTATTGTCCTTTTTCCTTATTATTATCTAGGTCTTGTGTACCATGAATAAAAGTATGTTGTTTTATTTCCATATTGGGTTATCATTTTTTGAGCAACAACAACATTCAAATCACAACAATAACAATGAAAGGCTTCAAACAATTGATAATACACAGATGCATCAATCCACAATGATGGCCTCCAAATGTATGTCTAATGTGACACGCAGACACAAACTCACTTCTTTTTTCAGTTCTGTCACTGAGCACAACCATGAACTGTTTTTATTTGTCCATTTTATTGACATTTAGCTTTGAACTTTGTTTCTGTGGGTGCTGATATCTAGCACCCTATCTCATTTTTTGTTTGTATTTTGTTTATTTTATTGCTGAGTATATTACATAAATAATTATTGTAAAAAAAATCAATCTGGTCCAGTTATTTAGAATAGCATGTACAATAACACTGTTGTTATTTTTTATACATATGCATTTATGACATTATCAATTTCAATCAAGTCATTTCTACCCATTAATGAATTATACAGGAACGTAGTTGTGTCCGTACCTTTGGATTGAAATAGGTTGCATTACTAACAATGTCTCAGTATTGGGCAGTTCATTTCAGTTGTTTGTGTCTGTCGTCCAGGTATTGTCAGTTTCTCTGTCCTGTATCCAGCTATACATGCTTCATTTTAATGATTGCATCAGTTTTTTAACAAGCCACCTTCCTTACAAAACCAATGGAAATGCAGATGACAATGTTGATCAGAAAAGCCTTGTGTAAACCTATAAATAAATAAATTATTAGCAGTAATAGTAGACTAGTAATAGCACTAGTAGTAATTGAAGTAGCAGGGTAGCCTAGTAGTAGAAGTATAGTAGCAGCAGTATGCTTGTATAGGAGCAGCAGTAGCAGTACTACTAGTACTAGTAGGCTAGTAGTAGTAGCTGCATTAGTAGTAGAAGGCCTAGGAGAAGCTTACTACAGGTGTCTTAGAAATTCTTTAAGAGTTTATTTGATAAATGCCCTAAATGTAAATTTGATGATATTTTCTCTTAGAGTTTTTTCCAACAACAAACAATTCAAAGTATATATTGTAGCAATTAATGTTTGATTTCTAGACCTAGCTGCAATTGCTTTGGTTTATGACTTTGAATGTCGAACCATCTCCCAAGCCTGTCTGGAATCAGCCAACATCATTGCACTAGATCTGCATCTGGAAGTTAATCTTCAACCAGGGATGAGAGGGGGGGGGGGATTCAAATTCTGAGGAGCACTTTACTGAGCGTGACCAAATGTCCATGGTTATATGTCGGTCCAGTGGTTCCTCGGCCTGTTCCAATGTTTGTTTAATACAGGTGGGAACAATTGGGTTTGGAAGGTGCAGCTACTGGCAAAAACAAAGCCATTAATCATGCACTCACAGTGGCAGGATCTCCTTATGGTGAACTCTAAGCACACAGACTCACGCACACACACACATTCACGCACGCACGCACACACACACACGAACGCACGCACGCAGGCATGCACACTAGCTGGGCAAACAAGGGTCAGGACTTTCAAAGCAGGGATGATTTCCGAAGAGGCACTGGGTTGTCTGGAGACAGTGATGTGATGAAAAACTAGGCAACCCAGGAGAGCTGGGACTGAAGCCCTGATGCCCAGTACTTTACAGTGAGGCGGCTCATTGGTTCATATAAAGTCAAAGTGAGACACATTTTCAGAATTGTTGTTATGTATGAAATGAATGATGTATTATTCATTTTTTAAAGTATGAATATAATGGAAAGAAACAAATATTGAAATTCTTTATCTGGAAGCGAGCTTAAACAGTTCAGACATAACTGCTTCATGTTTGATGTATCTTCACCACTCTTCAGGCACGTAGCACAGTGTAGCTGTACTTCTGCTAGCGGTCAGATAAGAAGTGGTTTCTTGCACTTTGTAGAGCACCATCATGCACATCCTGATTCTGCCACTACCATGTGGCAGAAACAACATTCTGCAAAGAATATCCTTCTTTCCTTTGAATTCCTCTTATACCTTTTATATGTATTCCAGAATTGCTCTTGTCTAATGGCTGTGGCATTAGCATTGGTCCTTGTGCAGTAGCAGACTACTCCCAAAACATACATACATACTGCCATCCTAGAAGGATTCTGTTTAAGGTCGTACAGATGGTTTTGTGTTGTTTGTGAATTTAATGCTGTCAGATAAATAGGTGATTTTGCTGGAAAGAAAGCAAATGACATTGACCTTTTGGAGTGGACAATGTTCCGAACGCATGTTCAGGACAAATACGAAAATAAACAAGACTGTCATGTGGTAGTCGATCATGTATAAATTAAACCTATGTCTGTGTGACGTATGATGGATATAATCTTAATGCCTTAAAGGGGACATATTATACCAGCAGGTGTGGTGTGATTAGCCATTACAAGCCGTTTTGAATATCTGTGTCTTCTGACATCACTAGTGGCCGTGTCCACCTACATGTATGACGGATAGATGAGCAACGTTTGCTACAGTCCACTGGATAGGCTGGTGGACTGATCTATCCAGCACACATCTAGGTGGACACACCCACTAGTGATGTCAGAAGACACAGATTTGTAAAACAACTTGTAACGGCTAATCACACTCACACCTGGTGGTATAATATGTCCCCTTTAAGGTTTAATGAGGCTCTAATGCCGCCCTACCTGCATCTTTTGTAAGTGCATCATCATATGTATCTCCTTTGAAAAGCTTAGCTATTCAAATTAGCCTCTCTGGAGTGCTCTGTTTGCTTCTTAGCCACATAAATGTGAGCCCTGATTCAAAGCTATATGCAGAAATAGAATGCAAATGCGCTTTCAATATATGTTTTTATAACCTACATTTATATTTCTTGTAAACTATATTATACATTTTGAAGAGAGAGATCACATATGTCAAAGAAGACTTTTGATGTCTATATTGCACATAATATTATGTGCATTATGTTGAACCACACATTTCTAGATCATCATATCTTCTTCGATCTTCTTCTACATCATACGATTCAAACAATGCAGACAATAGCACAAAAGTCTGATATTTGTGCATTGTTAAGACTTCCCCTGCGGAGCCTTTACTGTTTCCAAACTCCTTCTTTGGTTCGTTTTCCTAAGGCTAAATGAGAGGAGGAAGTGATTCTCAACACTCCTGGCGAGGGTTCACCGTGCTGTACTGAACACAATGCAAACCAACATTCTAATCAGCCGGTTTCTTAAAACAAGTAATTAGCAGTCGGCTGAGCCCTAATGATGTGATGACAAACACACAGAGAATAGGAGACTCAAGCTCACAAATAGCAGGAATTGGCATTTTCCTCCGGCCCTTATCTCTGCAAAGTTACAACAAAGGGGGTGATTAGAAACTGTTTTGCCCAAGGTAAAGTCAACAGTTTGTGGGAGGTGGTTTGCTGAAGGAAGTGTTGTTATGCATCATCTTACCACCTTCGTGCTAGTCACCTTGTCTACTATTGTAGTATGGCAAGTATGGTCTGTCTCTCCATCTTAATTAATATCCTTGGTTTTTGTTTAAATTCAAGGCTTATTTTAATAACTTACAAAGCTTTATTCCAATCTTTTTCCCTGAACATGAGCAAATCTTTTATGATTATAATGTACAAGTAATGAAGCAGACAAAGTGATAAACCAGACAAAATAGAAGTGCATTGACAGCTGCCCAATGCAGCAGCAATTCAGCAGTCCATTAGCAGACATTGGAAACAGTGCCCACTTTGCAAAGGGTTCCATGGATATGCAAAGAAAAGTGTTCTACTTTTCTGACCTTGCTTCTTTTCAGATTTTTTTCAGAGCATGCCATTAATTTGTTCATTACCTGTATTTTAGAATGCTTATTTTGGGGGATTTAATTGCATCTTTTATCTTTGTAAATCTTTAAAGAAAGGATATCCTGATATTTAAATGTTTGATTACGAGCAAAGCCTACACGTCATCATTATTAATACATTTCAGGAGGTCAATGATACATTTTGTGTATAATATATTCAATAAACATTAAGTAGTCCTACATCATAAAAGAGGCACTTTTTTTTTTAGTAAACCATTAATGACTCAAACATTTTTAACAATGTTTTATGAAAAACAATTGTATTATTTTCCTTTCCTTCCTGGTTTCTATTAATAAATGAAGGGATAATGTATAGCAGGTCATTATTGTGAAACAGACCCTGGCAGGGTGATGCAGGAACACAGCCGAGGGGTCTGGAATCCCCCTGAATGCTACTTACTAAATCAATCATCTGACACAAAATATAACACAGAAAAATATTTTATTGATTAAAAAAATATTTTATTGCTTCCGCCAAATAAATTGTCTGTGAGATAGGGTTGGAACTGCGTCCATAGGAACTGTAAGTTAAGCATAGCTGTGATCCGTTATAGCAACGGTCTGCTTAATCTAGCATCACTCTGCTATAACAAAATAGCTGACCATAGAATCAGAATCGATTATTCAACAAATTATACTAATGTATATGGACTATGCTCCAGTTGAAATAATCAGTCGACATAATGTAGCACTGTGAAAGTAAAGTCTATTACGTGTTCTTACACACCATATAGTTACTGAATAAAAATAATATCTGTTTAAAAAAAACAACAATAATTGTGGGTTCCGTCCCCCTTTCTGTCTGACTCTGCCTCCCACAGCCATCTGACGACCAACTGATCCCATATAGGAACGGGCGGTCCGCTCCATCTACATCTGGGGAAAAAGCCTCCTCCAGCCCCTGGGTATAATGGACTGAGGTGAGTGTAGACGGGGCTCCCCACAGAGAGGCTGCGTTAGCCGGCACTCCTCAGCCCACTGGACCAGATATCAGCCTCCACTCCTTCTTGAACTCAAGGCGCGGGCAGGCGACAATCACATCCTTCTTGTCTACCTGTGGATGCACCCACCATCACCCCACGTGATACCCCAGATACGGTTCCTCCTTCAGTTCCTTTGTGACACGATGGGTAGTTCTAATCTAGCCGTGTGCCCTGCTTGCCTTAAGGATTCGAGCAGTGCTGCACCTGTTCCTCAGGGTTACCCCTGTGGATGGTGACGTCTCGGTTGGCAGCCGCCTATTCAGTATGCGGAAGGAGCACTCTGGGCTGAAATGTGGCTGGAGCCCTGAATAACCCTGAATAATAGAAGAGTGATAAAATGGTATAAGGCCATTTTCCTCAGGACTCTAGTGGCAAGAGTATCTGCCAATAGTCTCCCCATGGTTAAAACCAACTTACAAATAAGCTATGAATGGGTCCCGCCTCTCTCGTTTCCTTTGGGGGATCCAGGTGGTATTTTTTCTTTGGCAACTCCCATGTCAGAGTGATTAACCTCACAACGCCGCACGCTTGCTGTGAGACCAAAAGGGTTACTTGCTGCTTTGAACCTTAGTACTTTCTCCCTGTGTACATTTTCTCATTTTTGGAACTCTGTGGTTAAGGCATTTGTGACATTCCTTGGCCTAAAACATGTTACTCATTCCAATGTGTGTATTGTATTGTATTGTGTACAGCTCCAAGGGGCTCTAGCAGACTGTTGATCTGGTGATAGATCAGGAATATAGAGTTCACAGTCAGATACATTGAGTGATACACCGGTCTGATCTTTTTGCAAAACCTAACTTCTCGGAAGACAGTGAACAGTGATTCAACAGTGATTGTACAAAACCTTTTGCTGATATACTATACAGCGGCAATAATGGCCAGCTGAGGTCCATGCCTACAAAATGAAATGGAACCTCAGGCATCTCAGGATATAGTCACCACTCGCCACCAGATAGCAGTTTTCTCTTCTTGCTGAAATGCTGGCACTTCTCAGTCTACTGGACCAGATCAGAAGCACCTTTGAGGAGGCACATATTCGCTGTATAGGCTGGCTGGTGACATGAAGAGTTAGGTCTCGCCAGTGTTGGAGCAGGAACCTGGGCCACTGGTTTTGATCCCCTCCTATGTGGAATTGGCTTTTGGACGTCTGGGGATGGCCATCGGACCTTAATCCATGGCTTTCCCCAGGCTTTCCCCAAGTCCCCAGCCAGCGCGACTCAATCTATGTTGGTCACCCAGTCCGCAGTCCTCAATGGCAGCCCCACCACTAACTTCTACAGGGCGATCCACTCCATAACCTAGGGGCCGATGTGTTCTCGCTCCGGCTGCAGACAAAGGGCAAGACCCTCCTGGAGAAGGCTCAGGCCTCGTCCAAAAGGTCGACCATTGACATCACCTGTCTTGGGTTTGCGTTGTCCAAATCAGACAAATGAGGTCAATGGTCAAACTTTTCTGGGATTCTTTTGCCGATAGTACAAATTAAAAATGACATAACAAACACCCAAATGAAGCAGTAAGCTCTAATATTATTAGAGCATACCCCATCAATATCCTGGTCCAAGCACAGGGAACCCCACGCCCAACCAGCCAAATATCTGTGCTGCAGATGTGGGGGCTTTCCTCTTCTTTATAAGTGGAATGATCGTGTTTGAGAAAAGGAGCTGGAGAGGTGGGGGCAGGCGTCCGAAGCGGTTCCCGCTGCGTGGCTGCCGCTGTTACGCTGTTTTCACATGCTTCCGAATCTTGTTGGGCGCTAATGTGAACTAAGAGTCTATTACGGGCTGTTGTTCAGCAGCCCGAGGGGTGCCGTTAATTCGATTAATTTAAAAATAATGTTTTTCACCAGAACACTCGGCACCATCCCCCCACCTGCATGCTCCTGCCGTTGTTCTCTGCCTTTCAGCCTTTCTTGCTCTGTCTCTCTCTCCCTTGAAGACAGCACTTAACCACCCGCACCCCCACATGCATTGAGAGATGTTTTCCTCTCAGGCCGATGCCTGTGGGAGAGTGCACAGGTCATTGGCCCACAAGCCTTCTCCTCCTCTGTAAAATAATACAAATAATGCATATAATAAGGTTATATGTATTATTTTTATTATAAGGTTATAATACAAATAATACATATAATAAGGTTATAATTCATATTGAGGATGAATTGCTTGAAAAGATTTTTTGTGTGTTGAATGTGTTGTTGTCAATAAAAAATAGGTTTCATTCCGACAATGTTTTTTTATTTTCGAATGTAGTAGACTATATCAAAGGACAAAAGCAGTCTAAAGCAGTAATGACATTCATTCAAAGATTTTGGATTGCTTTAACAATCATAGAATTGTTCACAGAGTCACAGAATTAACATTCTGTTACCAACCTGCCACCATAGACAACAGGTAATGAATTAATTACGCTCCCACAACATGTTTTTTCTCTCTCAAAGCTATTTAACAGTTGGTTTAGGATGGTAAAGATGAATGGTTAAACTTATTAAATATGATAGATCTAAAGTCTATATGTTACTAAATAAACAGAATTGCAACAGGATGAAATCAAAGTATTACCTTTTTAAGTTCAAATTACATAACATTGTACTGGCATTTAATAAAAAATGGTTGGCAATTAAAGACTTAGAACATTAATATTATGATGTGTCACAATGTAATGTTTTTATGGGTGCAATAATAATACAAATCCTGTCGTTCTATTGGTCTTGTATTTTGGATGCATATATTGTCTTTATCTTTTCAAGAATAATTTACTAATGTGACCTTGTTGAAGGATGTATGATTCCAAAATCGCTCACATCAACGTGCATTTGCAAATTCCAAGAGAAATTGCAATTCACTGGTTATTTCTAAGAGGATATTTTCCACTTAGTGTATTAGGGGATATGCTAGTTGTGACATCTTCTTTCTGGCACAAGTGGTTTCCAGTAGCCCAACTCCTGCCTCATCAGACCATCAGGCGCACCACAGGTGTTGATTTATTCGATCAATAATGCAGAAAGTTGGTTTCTTTCTTCTGTGTTGGCCAGGTGCCCCCTTATACCCTGCCAGAGCCTGACAGCTGCAGAGTACCAGGCATGTTACAAATGCAGAAATGATACATCAATATTTAAAAAAAGAAAACACAGCAAAACTGCCAATTGAATGTGATGCACATCTTGAGATTGCTGCCATTTTTTTAGTTGGCAGACATATTTTCCTTTTTCCTCCCCTGGCAAAGGGAGAGTTCGCAGGCAGCAGAGAGAGCCCATATCTTCCTGCTCCTCTGATTGTTGGCCTCTAATGAGTATGGCGGACGGTGACTCTTTTCAGAACAAATTGTTGAAGACATCTGGCCAGGCGTTCTCTCTGATGCATGTGCAGCTGAAACATCCCTTTAGATGGAGTTGGCATGGCAACCACTAACTGCTATTCACCGGCAATGCAGCATGAAAGGTTTAGGGCCCATAGTTGAAAATCCATTTGTGCCCACTACCACATTGCTCTTCATTCTCTTTACCTGGCCTAAGGCGCAATAAATTCTGTCTCGCCTGAGGAAAGGTAAATTCTCTTTATGAATTGATGGCACTCGTGAACCAAACATGCCTTTGTGTTTTGCTTTTGTGATATTGTGCCTTATTCGTTTCACAATTAAATGCTTTGGCAATTATGGTTTCTTAAATAATTCACCTTTTTTGTCTTTTTTTTATCCAACTTGTAACAGTGTCAATGTAATTAGTGATGTGATACATTCCAAATAGAAATTGTGCAGTGTCTATTTTCAACATGACATTTTAAAACAGACCTACGTCTTGGCGCAGTATATATATGGTATAGTGCTGCATCCTGGGAGCTGCTGCCATTACTGGGAAAGCAGTGAGTGAACCAACTGTGTGTGGAACAAAGAGGATAAGTGGAAGCAGGGAGTGGTGCAGACATTGCATGAGCCCTGTCCCGGTGGTTAGCTCCCCACTACAACACTTAATGACCCCGGCTCTTCAGCTGAGATGAGACACTTCATTCACAACATTATCTGAAGGGCACTGTGTTTGAGGAAATTATCTCATCCTCGGGACCAAAATTGCATCGAACTTGCCATTACAATTAGGTATAGCAGTGTTTCTTAATATTTTATATATATTTTTGTATAGACCAAGGTAAGTATTTCAAATTATAAAGTTCAACAGACACACAGTACAGCAGTTTTACGGTGACATTATTAATTATTAAAAATTAGTTGATTCTCCCGAAATACATTACCCAGAAACATGGAGGTTGATTATTTGTTTGATTAATAGTTCAGAATCAGCGGACAAAACCAAGAGCCGATTTATAACATTAACGTTCATGGCAATGCTTTCAACATAAGTTTATGTCTCATAAAGGGACAATGTTCACATAATGTTTACTTTAAAGGTTTGGGCATTTTTGTTTCAGTTTCTAAATGCTTCAAGTGTCAGCACTGAAGTTATGTTCTGATTTTACAAAGCAGCTTCATTTAAAAAAATGAATTAATCTTAAGCCACAAACCTACCTCAAATAAATAAAGCTAAACTGCTTGTTTAAGAACGTTCATAAGTAACAATTACCTAGCATGTATCAAGAGAGTTTAACTCTGACGGCTAGATGTGCTAGACATTTACATTGTTTTCAAACTGCTGAAACTGCTCAACATCTTTTAGGCTTTGCTACCTATCATTCTGCAATGTTATTACCCAGTTCTTACGGGACTATACGTAATAAAGCGTTATTCATCCTGGCCAATTTTCAAGTCTTTGTAGTCTTATAAACAGTATGTGTCTGGCCATCTTTTTATTATTATTATTATTATTATTATTATTATTATTATTATTATTATTATTATTATTTAACTTATCATCACTGTCCCTTGGTTGCATGATATAATTCACATTAAGTATAGACTAGGATGTAACAGGCAAAACAATAAAATACATTTAAGAAAACAAATAAATCAGTTTGATTGAGAAACAAACACATACATTTTACTTTATAGAACATGGACAATTCTTTAAAAAACATGATTATTTGATGAAGTAAAATGGAAAACCTTCTATGAGAAAATGTGCAAACCCTTGCTGTAATGCATGTGTGGGTCAGTTGCTATAGCAACATTGGTGGAGGCTGTTTAGTAAGGCAGGCTAGTGGTTAATTGATCTCCTAATGCACTTCGCTGTACACATGGCGCTAAGTTGCTTTTGTTTCCAGGTCACATTTACATAAAAGCTTTTGCGCTTGCCAGAACCAATCATTACCATCAATTTTTGTTTTTTTGTCCATTGGAAATGAACACAGTGTAAACATTGGCTAATAAACACTAAAATATTGCCTCATGAGGGAATTATTATAATACCAGCGCTAGTGGGAAATGAAATACGTTCACAGACTATTTTTTTAAGCAGCCGGTAATGCTTAAGAATAAAAAATTATGTTTGTTAATGCTTTGTCTAAATTGAACCAGCTCATCTTCATTTGAGTCTATACATTAATTAATCCCAATATTATATATATATATATTTTTTCATGTGCTGTGATAACCTGATATATATTATATAATGATATATAATATATAACCTCAAAAGGAATACTGACATTCTGTATATTAATATTCAATTCATAATCATACTGAGGAAATATTAGGCCAATGAATTAATTGAATGTACTAGATAATATGGATTTTGGACCATACTGATGACTGATTTGAATGGTTTTACCAACTCAATGGTGTATGCCACCCAGACAATGCATTACACCAATGATTTGTATCTGTAACATAAACATAAACAGCAGCGCCAAGCACATAACACTATACATCATAGCTATTCCTCTTTTCTATCTGTGAAAAAAGGTTTTTAAAAGACTAATCAAATGGTATACCAAAGGGCAGTGGCAGTGGCAATACCAACAATTGTACCTGGGAACTTCACAGCCCTTTATTAGGTGCAATTATATCTGAGCAACCCATGTTTAGGTTGATCATATGTCTTGTAAGTGCCCTAGCCTGTTGACTTCCTTCAAATGTCTATTTTTGGCAATTAGTTTCAAATCAAAAGAATCAATGAAAAGGAGCTTTCACACAGCACCACAGACAGGGACATAAAATCAATAGCTTTCAAAGCAGCTGTGAAGGCAAATGTCCAAAAAAAAAGGTATTTACATTCAATACTCTCTTCTTTTCAAGAAAGAGAAACTGTAAGCGCAAAAAAAAAAAACAACGAAAAAAAAAATACTTTTAACTTTTTTGACATATTATATACAAATGTATATAAAACGCCTCAAGTTGTGCTCCTCTGGTTTAGATTTTATAGTCATGGCACTTGTGGCGCAAGGTGTCACTGTGAAGGGAGGCTGAAATTGATTGTGCATTGAGGCACAAGTGACAGATGTTAAATGCATCCGCTGGAAGGTGTCTCCTGATGGCTGGATCTCGCCACCGTTTAGTAGGCTTCAACAGTTCAACTTCCACCCGGCAAGTAGTGGCTTTCTATTGGATTTCTGAAGAATCCTGATTTGACCAAGCTGTAGAACTTTTTTTGTGTGTGGAGGGTTTGTAGGGGCACAAGGGATGCCCTGGCTTAAGGGTCCTGGACTGATTGCAGGTTTGGAGTGGTCTGATTGGCTTTCGGCTTTCGCCTTCACAATGGGGCTAAATAACCAGGAGGACACATATGGGACAGGGATTGACTGTATTGTCCCAGGGACAGTAACCGAATGGAAGGATGAATGCACACCAGTGATTCTGTGGTTTGAGAGGAGCACACATTTATTTTGTTAGATTCAGTGATTTTCTTTCTTTTCTTTTTCTTTTTCTTTCTTTTTTCTTCTTGGTTATTCTGTTCTTGTTCTGCAAAGAGAGGGTTGCAGAGAAAGCAAAAAGTCTGTGAGACAGAAAGAGAGAGGGCATGCAGTCTTATTTTGTAATTATTTAAATTATATTTTATATTCTTGCCATATTTAGGTTATGTAAAATTATGCATTTGTTTTTCTTATTTTTGTATTCTTGTTAAACAATACAATACAATACAATAGTATGTCTATTTACTTGCATTCCATCTAACTAACTTAATACTGCATCATTGCAGTGATGAATTGTCTCTATCTAACACTCCTAATCGTTTGTATTTTAAAGGAGTTAGGAGTAACTTCTTTAAAAAAAACATCCAGGTCTATGTATAACCTTGTGCAAGCCTTGTACATTCGTCCCAAATGGAAGTTCCAAAATAAACAAGCAATGCTACTTCTGGACCATAAATATCTTTTTTTTCTTGAGCTTCATCCCCGGACTCACAGAGTATCCACACACATTCCTGTGGTGCAGATGCCCACAGTGCAGAGCGCCACACCGTCTGAAGGTGCTGGACGTTTGATTAACAGCCTCCCTATCTCCAACAGGAAGCCAAATTAGCACTCATAAGATGACCTCGCATCAACATTGTCCTCCTTCTGCCCTCTAGTTAAAAAAAACAGAAAAAAAGCAAAACAGTTAATTC
>OMLJ01051099.1:0-13342 GCA_900302595.1 Gadiculus argenteus | reverse complement strand
CGGACAACGTAGAGTTATGAGGCCTGTGTCACTGTGTGTGTTGAGGTATTCCAGTGACCTATGTCATGTCGCTATTTTTACCAGATGACATGTGACCCCTCGGTGTGTATGTGTGTGTGTGTGTGTGTGTGTGTGTGTGTGTGTGTGTGTGTGTGTGTGTGTGTGTGTGTGTGTGTGTGTGTGTGTGTGTGTGTGTGTGTGTGTGTGTGTGTATGTGTGTGTGTGTGTGTGTGTGGTGGATCTTCATGTTTAATTTTGTACTTTACTTTGAATGATAAAGTAAATATGTGCTCACCAGCGCTCTGTCTCTGATGTTATTCATTGAGTGGAGGGTTCCCCCACTAGTGATGGTGGTCTCATACAGAGAGTAGCCATACGACTGGCCGTTGTTGTTGTTCACCAGAAGATTCTCCATGTTAATTGGCTTCTCTGATTTTAATTGCTAGATAGGCGTGTGTAAGAGCACATTTTTCAGTTCATTTAAAAATGTAAACAAAATGTGATGTGAAAAGTCTTAATTTCAATGAAAGGACCATAGTGAGGACTGAATACTTTGCCATTATATAAAACATACCACTCTCTCTCATAACTATTTGGCAAATAATGCAGTGAGATCTTATTTCTAGAGCTGATAAACGGTTTACTCTTTGTGGACACTTTAAAAAGGTATAACCATGATGTTAACCTCATGGTCAATTTCTTTAATCACAATCTTTTTTTTATATTTCGATTTTCATTATTCATTATTGTCTAAACCAGCACCCAACATGAGTTTGGTATTTTGTTGTTTGTAGTGCACCTTGTCTGTGAAGCGCAGGGTGTCCCACAGGCACAGGTATTGCTGTACGTCAACAGGGTGATAGGCTGACCTCTTCTGAAGAGATGGCACATCAGGGAGTGGCTCAGCTGAAAGGCAAAGAGAAACAGGTCTTCCAGCAACTACATTCATACTTAACACTTTTGGGGTAACTGCTCTTGCTAAATTATACTGTATGTGGCTCGGGTTTTAATAGTTATTGAATCTAAAACCAACATTGCATCTTCAATCCCTGAACTTAGTGAACTCAGTCACCGGATGACTGGACAATCTCCTCACCCCTCCCCCTGCACTTTGACACTTTAACCCTGGCGACCCCTTTAACCCTGTTGATCCTGTTTTCACTTGACATATATTTATAATATTCTTACTGTCTTCTATTATTTATGTTAAAACGTATATTGTATTTGATCTTACTCTATTTTTATTCTACTGTATTTTATTCCTTATTAAGCTGCATATCCTGTATGAGTATGTGACAAATAAAAACCTTTGAATCTTGAATCTACATTACACTGAATGCCAGAACTAAAATCTGCTTATTGATACTATTGATTCTACTTACAGTGGTATTGGCTGAACAAGGTTCTCAGGAAGTGATATTTTGGAGTGTAGTCCCCAGCCTCTGATAAAGGTGCATCATAATCTAGAGTGAATGATATTATAAATTGGTTGACAACATATTATGCATAACCATGGAAACACTCATATTTCACACAGGTGATAATATGACATTTTTTACATTTAGCCTTGGGCCTTGCCCAACAATATGTCCACCAACCATAACTGTTGACCTGAGATTTGTAGGTTCCAAAGTCCATGGCTCCATTCATAAAGCCAAAAGAGGACCCGCCGTGAAACATGTAGAGATTGATGGACACTCCTCTCTCCAGAATCTCTGACACCACTGCCAGCATGTCTGCCGATAGAGTGACGGTAAGTGGGACTAGTGAGTAGGTGTAACATAAAAAGAAATGAATAGTTCTGCAGTTATATAATGAGGTTATGAGCGTGACATCTTATTTTCGGTTATTTTCTTTTTGTCTGCCTTAACAACTGCTGTCAAAAATGACCATTAGCAGAGATGTAGCTTCTTGGTAAATTTAATGAACTGTGTGCAACTGAGCGTGACTCTACATATGCTTTAAAAAGCTGCTAGGCCGACTTTTTTGTTTTGTATAATAAATGTGTCTTGCCTTCGGCCTGAAAGATGTGGTGATTCTCTCCCCAGACATCAAACCATCCAGACCAGTATTCCATCACCATGAGAGGTCTTTGGGGCTAACAAGTCATGTAAACAAATGCTGATGTTATGGTTATTTGCGTGAAAACTAGTTATAAAATATTATGTTTCTATTTCTATTTTAGTGCTCTAACAGACTATGTCTTGAGTTTTTTTTCCTGCATTCACTGTTGATGTGGGTCCACAAACCTGCATGTCAGATAAATACTGTATGGCTCCGAAGGAAAGTCTCTGCAGGTTCACTGTTTTTAGAGCTGGAACGAAGGCAAGCGAGGATAACATAGAGAACCAATGGAGAATCATTGTACAACAAATACAAATACACAACAAATACACAGCATAAATAATAATAGTATAACACATAGTCTACAATGTATTGCCAATTAAAATCATGTTGGGGTGTCCAGGACTCCATATATACCTTCCTCTACACCCCCACACTTCAAACCCTCCCAGTTGTCTGAAGTCAACAGGAGCTCAGTGATGCCCCTGGACAGGAGACACTGCAGAGAACAGAAGATAAAATACATTACAGAGAGAGAGAGAGAGAGAGAGAGAGAGAGAGAGAGAGAGAGAGAGAGAGAGAGAGAGAGAGAGAGAGAGGCAGAGATACATAATAAGACAGTACAGCTAGATCATCTGAGTATGATTACATAATCATCCAATTATCCAACCATAAACCGTTAATGCATTTATACAATTTCATCAAATTCCCATATCAAAGTCGTTTTCATTGATTTAGTTGTTAATAATTAAGCTTGTCACGGAATGTATTGAAAATAGAAGATTACGTTTTTGATGAATGCCATGTATTTGGCATCCTTGGCATATGATCCATATTCATTCTCAACTTGAACAGCAATTATCGGGCCACCTTCTTGAAACTTAAAGACCACAACAAAGTAGAAGTACACACACAATACAATGGATTTGGTAAGTAACATTATTATAAATATTGTCAAATGATTCACAAGTTTAAAATATACTGAAGATTATTAGACCAAAACACTTTTAAGAGACTTTACCATCAGATGTTTGATTAGTGGGAGGAGCTTGTCAAAGTAGGCATTAACAGCACTGACGAATCCTGGATAGGTTGTCCTCAACTGCATGTGTTTGTCTTGTAACAGCCAGCTGAAATATAGAGAAGTGAATTAGGTGAGGAATCTTTACAGCTTGTGAATGACATACTAATTAGTAATCATACTAGTTGGATGGACTAACCTTGGCAAACCTCCCAAATCCCATTCGGCACAGATATAAGGTCCAGGCCGCAGAATCACCCAGAGTCCTAGCTCTGCAGCTAAGCTGATATAAGCCCTAGCAGAGATCGATAAAGCTGGTATTTTATTGGAAACACATTTATCAGGACTGAATGATTTTACTATGAAGGAAGATTGGGTAATTTTTAATAAAATTGTTACTTTAAATCCAGCTGATCCTGGAAATTGAACATCCCCCTTTCAGGTTCATGCAGGTTCCATGGCACATATCTGAAAGAAGAAGAGAAGAAGAGAAGAAGAAGAAGAAGAAGAAGAAGAAGAAGAAGAAGAAGAAGAAGAAGAAGAAGAAGAAGAAGAAGAAGAAGAAGAAGAAGAAGAAGAAGAAGCGGCAGCAACATTCATGCACAAATATAACTGATCTGCCATTCAAAGTCATGCTTTTAGGCTGAACTAAGCTTTGTAGCCAAGTGAAGCATACAAACACGACTCAATATTCACTAAAGTGTCACATGAAGTGTCATGGTGCGTGTGTATGCGAGTAAAAAGTGTCTATCGACACTGGTTGCATTGACATAATTTGTTTTTTTTAACTTGAGTGTACTGGTTTTATTTTTGATTAATTGGATCTGCATTAAAAAATGATAACAATCCTGGTAAGAATCATGAATGATTTCCAATGTGTTTCTCTCACTGAATCAATGCTGAAGGGTGTGTCTTACGTTGTGAGAGTGTTGAGACCACAGGCCTTCATCTTCAACAGCCGGTCTTCCCAGTGGGCTTTGGGGACACGGAAGTAATGGATGGAGCCTCCCAGGATGCGAAAGGGCTTTCCCTCCAGAGTGAACTGGGAGGAGTTGGCCATGAGTCCTTTTCCACTGCTCATTCTCCTCACTTCAGTCAGACGCCCGGGAACCGGGTCAAGTTACAAAATAAATCCCTAGACAACCTATAAAAAATCACAAACTACTATAATAAATGAAGATATTTGTAATGACATACAGTATACATTATTGTTGTCAAACTGTATTACTTTTTTATTAGCCTACTGTAAGTTATGACTTTATGTTATTATGGCTTATTGCATACTGGGTAAGAAACTGGCAATTTACTGCAGCAGTATATACTGTTAGCATGGCTGTTTCACTGTCCTTGAATCTGTCCTTGTTAGTAACAAGTAGGTCTACGTCTTAATTTCACAGCTCTATTATAAATAACAGTAGTGAATACCAGCAGATATCATTTGTTAATTCAATGTTTTGAAGAGGAAAAGGCAAAACTGTACCTCAAGGCTGAGCTTCCTGCGGAGCATTTGAATGGAAAACGATGGTGAGAGGCCTAGAATACTGTGGACATTAGGATCTATTGTTGCTTCAGAACAAAAGCCTAATTGTGTTCAACGTGACATGCCCATGGTCTCTTTAAATAAAAGTATGAGAAAAATAAGGGAAGCTATACAGATATTACATTTTATGCAGTTTCAAGTTAGCTTGTGTATAGCCTATAGGTGTGTATTACACAACATAAACATAAACACGACACGTACTAGGCTATGTGTACTTGATATTGAATATATTATTTTGTTATTAATTTTGTTAAGATTTCTGACCATATTTGTATAACCATCGAGTGTCAAGCATTGCATAATATCCTGTGCGTGCATTTCCAGTCGTATAGTAATTATTTTCTGTTTTATCGATAGCTGTTATTGAAAGAACTCGTGCAGCTGATCATGACGTAGGACATGTGTTTGGTGACGTCATCAAGTCAACTTCATTACTCATAACATTTCGGTACGCCAAATTAATATCTGCATTTTAAAAAAAAATCGGTTTGCACTGATATCAATGGAAAGAGAACGGCATTGGCGAATGTGCATTGAACGAAATTTAAAAATAGCCTTTGCGTCAAAACAAAACTTGTCCCCATCTCGCGGAAACAGACAGCCGCGCGAGGCGTCTTGACTCCTGAAGCGCAGCGCGTGCAGCAGCAGCAGCAGCAGCAACACGTCCCCGTCTTCAGAAACAGAGCCTCTCTGGTAGAGCTCGATGTTTGTTCGCTTGACGTCAATTCGAAGAAATGTTGTGCTACTTTTCATTATCGCTGGAATCATTGCGTACCAATGGAAACGGTAAGCCCTGAACTGAACTACTTAAAGTTCACTTGAAGTTGTCTCCAGTAAATAACTTCGACAGAAATGTGCCCATATGTTTCCTGGGTCTTCAAAACAAAGCGTTTCATACGTTTTGAACTTGGCTTAAGGTTAAAGGATGCTTTTTTTTTGTTGTTGCTGCGGATGTTTTCTTTTATCTTTTTTTGTCTTATCTTTAACACGACCTGGTTGACCTATAATATACATTGTCCACGATCGCGTCGTTGATCATGCCTGCTAGTCAGACTCACTGCACCCTATGAAGACACGCATAGCACAGGTCCAGTTTCAGTGAAGACACGGATATATGACAGGTATTGGTGAAGCCACGGACACCACAGGTATTGGTAAGACACAGACATGACAGGTATTGGTGAAAAAACTCAGTTATTGGTGAGGACACAGATATCACATGTAATCTATTAGTCTGCAATTTACAACCCTTCTATACATGCATACATTTCTATGCATAGACACCACTTTTTTAACCACACACACATCATGTTTTGTCTTTCAGGTCAGTGCCTGTAGAGAAAAAGAAGACCCATGTTGGACAGGGACTGGTTGCCAACTCCTCCCAGTTCACTCTGGAGGGAAAGCCCTTTCGCATCCTGGGAGGCTCCATCCATTACTTCCGTGTCCCCAAAGCCCACTGGGAAGACCGGCTGTTGAAGATGAAGGCCTGTGGTCTCAACACTCTCACCACGTAAGACACACTTCATCATGACCTCTAGACCATTGAGTCATCCAAATTGATTGATGGGCCGTACAAAGTGTCAGTTCAAACACAGATCCCACAGATTCACTTCAAAATGTATTACAGGAAGATCAAATAGATTATTCACCCAGAAGTGGTTTAGAATGGAGGCTATGTTTTAAAGAGACAAACCAATCACAATGGCGCAAAAGTCATATTTGTGCACATGCATATTGAAGCTATTGTATTCCTGTTAGATATGTCCCATGGAACTTGCATGAACCGGAGAGAGGAGTGTTCGACTTCCAGGACAATTTGGATTTGCAGTAAGGAAGGAATTGTCAACAACTGTCATTGTTTACACTCTAGTAGACTCACGTTGAACCACTGACTTCCAACAGAGGGCAGTGTTGTGTCGTCAAAGGTGCTACGTTTTCACATAATTTGCTTTTATTGTCAATTAGGAATCGAGCTAATTCATAATTTTAAGGGAAATGTTTAATCTAAATTTCAGAATTATATATTTTTTGCACACATAGTGTTATAATGTATTAATATTAATAATATTAATAAGACATTTGGACCAGGTGCTATTCAATCAAATTTCAAGCAAGTTTTACAGGAAATACAAAAATTGGATGGCATTGGATGGGAGTACCCACAATATTGTGTTTCTATTTCCTAGAGGGTACCTGAGCCTTGCAGCAGAACTAGGTCTCAGGGTCATCCTGCGTCCTGGACCTTACATATGTGCTGAGTGGGAACTGGGTGGGCTACCCAGGTACATATAACATTGCATTTTCCTTATTTTTACCAAAGAATAACGTTTTTTTAATTAAATAAACAGAACTAGTCCAAACAGAAGAGCCAGCAGTGTGGGAAATGTTTTTGTGGCTTATCTTAACTGCAATCAAAAGTTGCATAGTCTTTGTGATGCAATGTTATGAAATACCTTTACAGTTCGTTGACAAGATTACTCTGTTAGTGGTGAACATGCAGCTGATAGAAATTGATTAGGGATGGATTTTATTTGCCACACCATAAAATAACAAGAGCATAGTGCAACTCATTCAAGAAATAGACCAAAACAATGATAACATGTAGGAGTGAATTTTTTATGTTGCAATATTTTATATTATTTTATGTTGGGAGTGTTTTTGCCTGGGCCTGTGTTGCTGCAATGCTTGACATCAACTGGTGGCCTTGCTTTTAGCTTTGAGAGGCAGCTCTGCACCTACAATAAACAGGTTGGTCTGTGACTGATACGAGTGAATGTACGATTATTCCTATGACGTGTTTTTCAGTTGGTTGCTACGTGATAAAAAAATGAAGTTAAGGACAACATACATGGGATTCACAGAGGCTGTTGACTCATTCTTCGACACGCTTATGAAGAGGGTTGTTCCATTTCAGGTTGGTTTGTTGAGATCTTTGCACAGTGTGGTCTATATTTCAAATGTAATTAATGCTTCACACAATCAAATCACTCGAGGAGATGGACCCTTTCATCTAGGTAGCGACACCACATAATTATATAAGAAATCATGGAATGTAAAAGTGTTGTTCTATATGATAACATATAGTGCATGTATTATTATTGTTATTGTTATCTAAATTAATCTTATATGTCCACTTATGTGGAAATATGAGTATAAAGCTAAAGTAAGCTGTTGAATAATGCTACATATATAACATTGAAGTCTACCGTTGATTTTTGATTTGCACCACCCCAACTAAGATGCCTTTACCATTGAGGGTATAATCCTCTCCTACATTGAAACTAGCTGGAAAATAATTCAACAATAAATATTTCAACAAATCATCATAATGTATAATCTAATTTGTCTTGGCCTAACTCGCACACAGCACTCAAATGGGGGCCCCATCATTGCAGTTCAAGTAGAGAATGAATATGGTTCCTACGCGAAAGATACAGAATATATGTCATTCATCAAGGAGGTAAGAAATATTAATTTTACACCAATAAGAACATTATTATAAGAAAAGCAGTCTCTTATCCACATTCACATCCATCCACATCCATATTCAAAACAGTCAATAATATTAGTATTTCAGGAGAGCAGGAGCTGTTTTCTAGATAATCTCTTCTCTTTACAGTCCTTATTGTCCAGAGGCATCACTGAGCTGCTGCTGACCTCGGACAACGAGAATGGGTGGACTCTTGGGAGAGTGAATGGAGGTATTGTCATTCAGACACGCAGACACACACACACTTGCACATATGCACGCAAACACGCACACATGCACACATGCACACACAAAGTCGGTGCATAGCACACTAAGACAAATGAGCAGGGGATCATGTGAGGAAATGTCTGGCAGCTGCCCTTCAGAGCAACCCTGATAACTAAATGGGTTGCTCCGCAGAACAATTCAACTGAGCGTTATAATAGGTGAAAACAATGCAGATGTTCATACCTTTTAGCTATTGGGTACTAAACAATATTGGGCAACATTCCTTGTGTGTGTGTGTGTGTGTGTGTAATATATTTGTCGCTGAAACCATGAATTGCTTATTGAATGCTTATTTAACTTATTTAGCTTATTTAAATAATGATTCCTAACACCATTGCAGTCCAATTAAGGTACGTCCTGCAGTGTACACTGACTGAACTGTACAGAAATAGATGGAGTGCCCCAAATATAAGTAAAACTCCAGATTGCCGCAGCCTTAGGTGGCAGCTGCTACCATATTGTCAGAAATCACTGCAGAACTCCTAACTTCTCTGTTATTTTAAATAGACAGCCAAGCAATTGGCAGTTGCAGAAGGCATCATTTGTTATTATCATGTTGGCTGTATTTAGGCCGTGTTCATTGGGCGCATGCAATGACCTGGTTCTACCAAGGATCTATCTGAATATCTCTCATTATGAATTTTTTATAATGGTCCCACAAGATACTCTGTAGGAGAAAGAAATGTTCAAATATTCAAGAAGAGAGCGCCACAGATGGTCAAGATATTTTACCAAAAGTAATTGTTCCAGGAGGTACATAAACGTGTATTACACAAATGTATTGTCAGCTATCTAAATAATTTATAACAAGATACGAGAACATCTTGCTTCAGTGTATTTCCTTGTGCTATGTTTGTTCTCCCCCCAGCACTGGAAACCATCAATCTGCAGAAGCTGAGGCCGGCTGTTCTTAATTACCTGGAAGAAATACAAGTGAGTCTTTACTTTTGGATCACGGTTTGTATGGCTTATGCGTGGATTATTGTTGGTGGTGTTTCCTAAGAAAGTGCTTATGAAAGCAAATTCGTTTTGGAGAACTTCATAGACCCTTAGTCTTTCTGTGTTGTTTTTCTTCATCTGATCCAATCAAAAAACATTAATGAAATGCTTCAAATGAGTGTCCCTAAGTCCCTTTCTATCACTAAGCATCTCGTTCAACATCTCGTTCAACTCTTTAGATCATTGTCAATACACACGCATGCAAGCCTCATACAGCTTAATTCAAGTTGTGTCAGTAGGGTAGGGGTTTAACAGAGGTTACAATCACTTGAAGCAGACTGATTGCACTTTCAATGTGTGTGAGTGTATCACTACCTGGAAAAGGGTCATGGATATACAGTTTTCACACAATCCAACTCTCCAGGATTATGATCTCAGTGCATATCCTCCTCAACCTAAAGTCATGTTGTTTTTGTGTTTAAAAAATCCACTCAACCAACTTATATAACTATTAATGTTTAAATCTCGAATTAACTGCACACTGTATATTTCCAATGGAAACCTCACACCTTTTTAATTGTACTACTATTAACCATGGCTGATTATTATATTGTGGTCAGCCTCAGAAGCCAAAGATGGTGATGGAGTTCTGGTCTGGCTGGTTTGACCTTTGGGGTGGCCTTCACCATCTGTTCCCTGCTGAGGGTAAGACATGCCTCTCTAAAATACAAAGGTTATGTGTGTGTGTGTGTGTGTGTGTGTGTGTGTGTGTGTGTGCGGGCATGTGTTTGTGCGTGCGTGCGGTGTGTATGACGGTGAGTGAGTGAGACAGTTGATGGTGTTCTATGCGCCACGTATCCGGCCTCCGTCCTGACAGCTGTTTGGCATTGACGGACAGATGCAACCAGATATCACCGTTGAATGAATCATTTCTGGGCTAGCGGTCCACTGCCTGCCGTCTCCCACCGGCCCCCGTGTCCACTGACCGACGACGCCTCCAGGAGATCTCGTTTTGTTGAACGGATCCATGCGCTTCATTTTAGTTTTCTGGGTTGAGTGAGTTATTTAGAAAAAAAATCAAATTGTCAGAAGCCTTTGTATTACTTACTACTTAACTAACAGTAATAGTACTTAACTAATTACTTCACTAACAGTAAACCACACTTTCAGCCTTTTCTAGACCTAATCATTAACAATAATACCTAGTATTAATAGCCGCACACCGACCAGGACTTTTTCAGTCCCAGGCTTTTTTCTTTTGGCTACGGCCACGCATTAGCTCCTTGTCGTTGTGTACGCACCACAGGGAAGTCTGAGAGGCTTATCAACGGAGCGTCGACGACCTACGAGCGGCTCAGAAAAGTACCACCTCTGCTGGAGGACTTTCTGAGCCCATGTAAGAGTCCTGAGGGGCGGATCCTGGGCGGATCCTCTCTCCAAACCGCACCCATAAAACCTTATAGCGGGAAAAGTACTCCCGGTCGGTACACAGCTGTTGACATAGTTTTGCCTTAGCCTGCTTAATTTGATCCAACATCAAACCTCAACATAACCTATTGTTGACCTACGTCAGACCTAGCAAAGCCTCCCCAAAACCTACAACTATTTGTATAGTATATATAAGTGTATGAACACATACACATACACACTAACACACACACACACACACACAAATAAACGTGTGTGTGCATACAATTCTGCAGTCAAAACAGGGCAAAAATCCATTCGATTTGCTTTTGCTTGCACTTGTGTGTGTGGATTGTGTGCGAGTGGGTTTGTGGGTTCTCTGTGCTGAAGCAGAGGTGCATTGTAGCCGGCCGCGCGAGCACTGCACAGCACAGAGAGAGCGGGAGAGAGAGAGAGAGAGAGAGAGAGAGATAATGCCATCCTCTAATTAGCTTGCAACACGCAGAGCTCCAGCATAGCGAGGAGTGGGGACGAGATAGAGAGAGAGAGAGGAGGGGGAGAGAGAGAGGAGAGAAGGGTTATTGATGGCAGAGGAGGAAGACAAATAGACATGATTATATATACATGGACCGCTGCGAAAGTGTCTCACACGCAGTGTATAGAGAGGAACGACGCTCACAGAGAGAGGCGGGGAGAGAGTGGGAGGGAGCGAGGGAAAGGAAGAAAAGAGGACAGGACGAAGGAAAGAAAGTAGGAAATGAAGAAAGATAGAGAGAAGGGAAGAATGAAAGACAGATAGAAAGAAAGGAAGAAGGAAAGAAAGAAGGAAACACAAAGATAGAAAGAAATAAAAAGAGATAGAAAGAAAGACGGAAAGATGACAGAGCGGAGAGAAAAAAAAATGGTAGAAAGAAAAAAACGATAGAACTAAAGAAGGCTAGGGTACACAGTGGGAGGGGATTAGAGCTGAGAATAACAGATAATACCAAACCACTCCATCAGACGCCCGCTTTGACGCAGCGGCAGATGGCTCCTCCAATCAGGGCTCGTCTTTCCGTGAGCGGGAACTCTCGTCAGCGTCCATTCCCGCGCGATTGAGGTCCGTTACTCTCCCGGACCTCAATCAGCGTCAACAGGAACGCGCGATCGGACACGACAGCTCTTTAGCGGCGCGGCCGCTCGGCGGAACTCCTCTGTCGCTTGGTTCCGGCTCGTTAAGGGGGACGTGTTGAGTGGAGCGGTGGTTAAGGGCGGTCAGCTCCCAGACAAAGGCGCCGGGTTTGATTCCTGCATGTCAGCAACCGACCGCGTTGAAGTCCTCGACCTGAAAGTCTCACTGTGAGTGGCGTTAAGGTCATCGCCTCGTGAGACCGTCCCGATCCCGCTCTGAGCTCCGTTGTGTTCTACTCTCAGATCAGTCTGGTGACCTGCGATGGAGAACATTTGGAGCCGCCAAACAAACAGCCAATCAGCGTTGGTTTTGAGGCGGGTTTAGGTGTGACGCAACGAGAAGCGACTGTGGATGCTTCTTTTAGAACACGGACCAGACACCTGAAAGTGTGCCTTTTATACGTACATTCTCGTTAAACAAACAGCAAAATATCCTTTACTGACATGTTGCTCGCTGAGCTAACGAGATACGCTTTGCCTCAACACTCTGTTAGTTGGTCACACGCTTCGTTGATCTGATTGGTTGATTTGGCCCGTCTATCACCAACATAGGTTGGTGATTGACAGATGGTTTATCCAACCAGCTAACCAGTATTTTCGCCCCCCTTCCCAAACGTTCTCCAACGGAAGGTTACCAGATGGATACGCTGAGCAACTGCGATTCAGTCCATCTGGCGGAGTGCAGGTTAGCTTTAAGATACAGCACCCGCTGAATTAAAGGGGTGATGTCATGCTACCAGGTGTGAGAGTGATTAGCCCCTACAAGCCGTTTGAAAATCCCGCCCGTCTCTGCGACCTTGTGACATCACAAATGGGCGTGTCCGCCTAGATTTACAGTACCAATCATAAGTTTGACAAACTTTTGACTGCTACCAGCCCTTGAAATTTATCAGCGAATGTTGTTGATCTATTACGTCATACATCTAGGGTGGACCCCTCCCACTAGTGATGTCACTAAGGCACAGGGAAGGGGAGGATTTTCACGGCTAATCACTCTCACACCTGGTGGCATGACACCACCCCTTAATCAATAGTAGTAAGTAGAAGTAACAGTAAACAATCGTATGTATGTAACACGTACAGTACAAGCTTTACACTGTACAGTGCACTCAATTCTCAACCAAACAACAATATTCAACCAAGTAAGTGATGCCAACAACCTTTGACAGTTGTTCCTGGTCAAATGTCACGGCCGGTCAGAGTCTGAGAGCAGAGAAGCAATGAGGATTGTTTTTCAGTTGCTACTCTACAGGCAGTACCTGAACACATCCCTCATTTTATACCCAGTTTTCACGCCTCATGACTCGAGTCATAAAATAGGCCCAGGAATGCCTGTTCACTGATCGGCATCGGTTTAATAAATAGATAAATCTCTGGGTTTTATTATTTTGTATGGATCTCATTTTATGTTTTTTCGGTTCCTATTATTCTGTTTTCTGTG
>OMLJ01051095.1:0-13441 GCA_900302595.1 Gadiculus argenteus | reverse complement strand
CCCGTCCGCCCGCTGATAAGTCATACCGTCATATACCGTATACCGTGGTGTGATGTCAGAAAGGTATGACGGTATGAAAAAAATGATACGCCCAAGCCTAGTGTGTATGCACATGCATAAGTTGATGTCAAGGATTTGGCTTTCAGTTCTAGGGTTGGATTTAGGGTTAGGGGTTTCTATGGGTTGGGATTCAGGGTTTGGTTTTTAGTTTTAGATGAGATGAGTCCACACTGATGTATTTTCAGGAGACAATGCAACAACCTGGGCCAACAAGGGGATGAATGGTCAGCTTCGTAACCCCAACTGGAGGGTTTAGACCAGGTTTAATTCAGCATGCCACAGGGACTATAGAATAGTATGATTATTATGCAGTAATCAAATCTGAATGCATACAATGGGCCTGAGACCTCGGTGGTGGGTTGAATTTCCAATCTTGTTGCACGGCAGGGCTCAGGCAGTTTAGGAAGCTGCATGTGTGTGTGTTGTAACGCGTAAACATCAATGCACACACATAGTTTGCACATTCAGTTTGGTTTATTATTTAAAATCAATAACGGTTGATTAAGACATCCTCATAAAGTTCTTTGTCACGGTCAAACAATTCACAGAGGACTAACGTGTCATTACAGAAATAAAGCAAACAATTCTTCAAAAAACACAATTACTTAAATCTACATTATTATTAAAAATGAAAGGGCTTCAATTACGAGGGTGTGTAATGTATATACACGCACACATATTTATATCTTGTAAGAAAAATCAAGTGAATCAGTACAATCACTACAAGTGAGGTGTTGAAAGCCACCATCTTGAGCTGAACTCAATGGTTGATGGCTGGAATGGTGTGGTATTGAGGCTGCTTGGTGATGTCATCACACACCTTTACATTCTGTGATTGTCAAAGCTTGAGTTTGTGACAACATCTCCTAAGCTACCCCTTTGAAGCAGCAATTTTGAACTCACTGCATTTGCATTTGCAGCCCAACCGACTAGAAGCACAGTATGATTATATAATGACCAGGCATTTGTGATTAAGTATTATTAAATATATATATTTAATATATATACATATATATTCAATATATATTATATACTGTATATATATATATATATCTTATATATATATATATATATCTTTGCAAACTAGTCTGAGGTAATTTGTTTGAGAAAGCAACTGTGAAGTAGATTACTGTTAGCAACAAGCATTTAGGGTATCGCTGTAAGAGGATGAAGTAAGAGACTGGACCTTCACATCAGAGTGACTGGATTTCAGACTTTAGTTTGGAGCCTCACTCTTGCCGAATGTAATTGTACTCCTAATTCGTTTTTTGTATTTTCCTTAATCTAAATTTGAAAGCAGAGACATGCCTGCACTACTTAGTAATCTCCAAAGTATAGCTCTAAACGAAAGGGATTTTATAAAAGATGCTTTTGTTCACAGGATTATTATTAGTTTACTTACATAGCAAACAGACTCTTAATGTGTTTAATAGTCTCTTATTAAACACATTTTAAGCCTAGGCTGACTGAAAGAGAGGGAAGCAATGTGAAAAATATTCCACCAATGCACAAAGATAATGGAAGAAAACCTTGTTCATAACATTGTGCTCATTTTTTGTGCTAAACTTTTTTGCCATCTATTTCGTCCACCTTGGAACGTATTTAAACAGTACGTGGATCATAAAACAAATCACGTCAAAATTGCATGACACGAAACCCTGAAATAGCCATGGCAAATCTGCTTGACAACATTTTCCTGTGTTAACATTAAACTGGGACAGTAGCAGAAATGCTGGTGCAAAAAGCTGTGATATGTGAAATACTTTCTGGACGTAGAGGGCCCCTATTTTACCACCAGGCGTTTTATGGATATAAATATATATTGCCAAATGGATATAAATATATCCATTTGGCAAATCACAAGTGGAAGTGTCCTCGCTGATGTCTGACAGACAGTCCATAAAGGACTACCCTAAAATAGGCAAAATAGGGGCCCTTTAACGTCACAGGGGCCACAGCAGTAGTGACCAACAATGAATCCATGATACACACTCCACTAAACCACTGTACACATACACAACACCCACATGCACGCACAACCTCGAAACGAACAAACAAACATATCAAAAGTACCTTCCAAAGAGAATGAGCATACTTCAGTATTTGCATGCATGAGTTTTTATTTGGACTTGTTCTCAATCTGAGGCACTTCTTGGGGCACGATCTTCTCCCCAGTGAGGAGCTGCCAGATGCCCCCGCGGTAGTTCTCGTTTCCCAGGGCGTACAGGAACACGTTGAAGGTGGGCGCTGTCTTGGCCAGGATGGGGGCCATCTGTAGGAGAACAGGCATGCAAACGCTTTCAGATACTTCCCGTGCATGAATGAATGAATGGATGAATGAATGGATGAATTAATGGATGAATGAATGGATATTTTGGTTGTCAAAGAGGCTATGAGGCTAGGTTGACTATGAGCGCTTATGATATCACATTTCGGAGAATGACCAGGGAATAAATAGTATATGTACTGTATAAGTAAAGTGGTATCTCGGTGCATCACTTTTTTATATACATTTAAAGAAAAAAGAGAAAGCACATCACACCAGTCCTGGCTCAGCTGCACTGGCTCCCTGTCAAATTCAGAATTGATTTTAAGATCTTACTCTTTGTTTTTAAAGCTCTTAATGGCTTAGCCCCCCCTTATATTGCAGAAATGCTTTCAGCATACTCCACCACCAGGTCGACCCGGTCATCTACAAAACAGCTCCTATCTGTCCCCCGTACACGTCTCAAAACGAAAGTCTCTATAGCTGGCCCAAACCTATGGAATCCCCTTCCACCCCATATCAAGTCCTCTACCACCCTCGCCAGTTTTGATTCTAATCTAGTCTAATTTAAAGACATACCTTTTCACTCTTGCTTTTAACAACCCTTAACATTACTTTTTACTACTTGTTTTCTCTTGTTTTTACTCTATTTTACATGTTCTACTCTATGTTGTTATTTTTATTATATATATTGTTTTCTTTCTATTTTTATGCATTGTTTTAGTCAAGACCCGTGTATCCCTGGGCCCCTTTTATCAACTGTCCGGCCCAACCCTGACTACTTCCGATGTAAAGCGCTTTGGGTCAACTCCTGTTGCATTTAAATGTGCTATATAAATAAAAGTGACTTGACTTGACTAAAGAGATACACAGAGATATCTTTTGCCTGTCTTAACCAGATCCAGACATTCAATTTGTCATTGTCCATCCAGAAGGGAGTTTGCTTGAGTTTGATATTTCAGTGAATGCGATTGGTATTATTTCAGCATTATTACCGTCAGCTATAAGTGTGTGAAATGCTCTGTGAGAAACTGCTTTGAGTGGACTGCGCCCAGCTTATTTTTGACCAATCAGCGAATCTCTTCTATGATTGTTTCAGGAAATCCATCTAATCCATCGAGGGAGTCAGTAGTGATAGGTCAAAGGTGAAAGGTTTCCTTACCATCCTCAGCTTTGGTGAGACCAGCGTGGCGTTCTCGATGGCAGCGTAGAAGGCCAGGATTCCATAGGGTCCCCAGCAGAACAGGAGAGTCTTCAGAGGGGTGTTGGCATTGAACTGCAGACCCGTACATCAACCCATGGAGAGAAAGAGAGAGAGAGAAACAATCGTGAGCAAGAGTGTGTAGATAATGGGTGTGTGAGTATGTGGAAAATTCTAAAGTATTGAATACAAAAGAATAGGTGGGGGGTTGGGGATTAAGAGAGAGGAGATAAAGCATATGAGTGAGTGAGTGAGTGAGAGAGAGAGAGAGAGAGATAGAGAGAGAGTGGAAGAAATAATATGAAAGGAAACATACACTGGAGGAGAGGAATAGGAACAGGAGCACAAACAGGTGCCCTTGTGACGAAAAAGAAAAGATTAAAGAATAAGACCCATGCCAAAAGGCTCATTCGCATGCATGGCTTCTGGTCACATGTCTAGGGTCAAACTAGGGGAATTAACCCCCAAAAGAAACTGGCTATTGTGCGGAGAGAGGTCTAATCTAGGTTGACCGTGAACAGGGCTCTAAGTCGTAGTGTATTTACACTGGTCATCTCCCATCACCTCCCCTTCATCACTGCTCTGGGTTTCATGTTCAACGCTGCTCTGTCCTGACATTACTGCAGCCGATATTCAACACCTACTACATTCAATATGTTGTCGTGTCAATATCAGCTAGGGTTTACGTAACTACATGGTTCAAGAGATGAATGTGTGTGGTGTAGCCTCTTTTCCTCTTTGTGCTTGGTTGTAAAAATGGGCCGCTCAGATAACTGCGAGTAATGAGCTTACGCAACAACAAATACTCCAAAGACCTGATCCAGGGCCTGAGGTTGCCCACGAGCAGGGGCCCCCATTCACACCCTCTCTACTTACATTGTCCTTTTCACACACAACCCACTACTGGACACACACTGACACACTATAGCTGGTTTCCCCTGCAGCCATGACCTATATATAGGCTGGATTGCCTCAGTTCACTTAGCTCCTCTACGAAGCAATGAAAACAAGATGTTCAGTCATGCTGAAAGATCTTTATCTCGTGCCAGAGGGCAGAGTTAACGACTTAGAAGGCTTTGTCTCTCCTTCAGGTATTACTACTACGTGCTAGGCGCAGAGGAGGACAGATAAGATAGGGCCCTCCAGTTGGTTGTATGTGGTGGCGTCGGTGAAGGTGAAGCTTGTGTGTGGAGATGGTTGTGATGGATATGGTAATGGGGGAGATGGTAATAATGGTTGTTGTGATGGGGGGTGGTCATAGTGGTCATAGTGGTGATAGTGGTCATGTTGGTGGTGGGGGTAGGGCTGTAGGGCTGTAGTTGCTCCTGGTGGTGGTGGTAGTGTTGTGTGTTGTGGGGATAATAGTAGTCATGGTAGTGGTGGTGGTGATGGAGGTGGTAGTTGTGTGGTGGTGGGGGTAATAGTGGTCTTGATAGCAGTTGATAGTGATGGTGGCGGTGGAGATGGTGTGTAGTGATGGAGGAGATGGTATGTAGTGATGGTGGTGGTGTGTGGTGAGGGGGTCATGGTAGTGATGGTGGTGGTGGAGATGGTGTGTGGTGGGGTGGTCATGGTAGTCATGGTAGTGATGGTGGTGGTGGAGATGGTGTGTGGTGAGGTGGTCATGGTAGTCATGGTAGTGATGGTGGTGGTGGAGATGGTGTGTGGTGGGGTGGTCATGGTAGTGATGGTGGTGGTGGAGATGGTGTGTGGTGAGGTGATGGTGTGTAGTGATGGAGGAGATGGTGTGTGGTGAGGCGGTCATGGTAGTGATGGTGGTGGTGGAGATGGTGTGTGGTGGGGCGGTCATGGTATAGTGCTGGTACACTGAAGTGGGTTCTCACCCTTGGGTTTCCGGTCTTCTTGAACTTCTGGTCAATGGACTGGTAGGAGGACATGACCACGAAGATCTGGACCACCATGTTGAAGATGGTCATGGGGATTAGGTAGGAGACGTAGTTCCTACACAACAGGGAGAATCACAATCATTGTTTTTCATGTCGCTCGCAAACAAAAGTAACATGATACAATATCCACTTTATTGTTCCCAGATGGGGAATGTGAATGTCACAGAAGAATTGGACTAGATTGAAGGTTCAAAACTTTAATGCCAATTCAACAAGTTGATTACATTTTTGGTCTCTAGTGCCATCTCTAGTGCCTATGGATACTTTTGGATAAGCACTGCCTAACCTACTGCCGAAGCAAGACACATCCTTGATTAATAATGATGGATGGCGATGGCATATTTGACCCGATTCACTGGGTTGCTTCAATGTGATATTTTGTATCTGCTAGAATGCTGAACAGACTTGGTAATGTCTGGATTTGGACATGGGGGGGTTCGATCACGGACTGCACCATTCAGTGTGTCTTACCGGTCTCCCTTGGTGTAGTCCAGGGTGCAACAGGTCCTGAGGGGTTCGTAGTCATACTCTCCCCAGCCGATCAGGGGCATGGCGGACCAGAAGGCGCTGAACAGCCAGATGAACACGCTCAGAGTGATAGAACTGCTCCACTGCAGCTTGGTCCCTGGGGAAAACCAGGGAAGAACACAGTCATTACATTCATTTAATAATACATTCATAGGATGAGGATGAAGAATGGTACTTGTTAGTAAATATATAGAATAGTCAATGTGCCACTGGGCGCTAATATAGCTATGCTATAAATGATACACGGGGTAATTGATTCAATTACTTTATAGGGTTGGAACAACTAGCACTGTATTGTATTTTAGGTGTTTTCTTTTAACACATTAATAAATGTGGATAATAAATCATGTAAAAAAGTATCTTGGACCTAACCATAACACAGTCCATCCAAGAGGGTTGCCCTTTAAATGCTATTGTTTTGATTGCATTGAGTCTCCATGGTTGGCCCCTTTGTTCCACTGAGGTCTTGGGCTCACAGCTGTTTCAAAGTGCCTCCATGTGCTTGTTAAATAGACCTATAGTAAAGTATGGGCTGTCTAAGCATTATGAATAGACATAGGCATTTTTTCAAACACAAATAGCCTTTTGTGAAGCTGTCTGGGAAATAATGATGATTGAGTTTAATCTCCACAAGAGGCTATGGCCTATATGGTGATGAGTTGGGTCTGTAGGAGATGATTAATTGAGGCTTACTGGTGCAGTACTGGTGATATCTGTCCCATGCGATGGCAGCAACAAAATGGATGCTGGCAAGAGCTGCTGTGAAACCTTGGAAACCGTGGGTCTGGCAACCATCAGAGCCATACGGCCAGTACCTTCAGAAACGCAGCACAAGTGGACAGTTGTTTGTTAAATAATTAAAACAATTCAATACATATGTCATACAGAGGGTTAATATAGGGCATTTTAATTTAATTGGTTTGCCTTTGAAGTGTTTATCAAATGATGGATGGTGTGGAAGCTGGTGAATGTAGTGATTCTATAACTCTCATCATCTCTCCCCCTCCCCTCTGTGCATCACCTGACAAGGATTTAGCAGCAAAGGGCAGAGCTCCCCAGAAAACAACAAACAAACGTAGTAGCGTTGCTGGTGAATGGAGCGGTAGCAGCGTTACTGGTGAATGGCTTTTGTTGACTGACAGATAATCAACCCTATCGCATTGTGTGCTATAGTCAGCAAGTGTTGACAAAGCAGCTGATTGCATTGCTCCGACCACGGCGCCTTCGCCCCTACCCCCCTGTCTATAGCGATGGTAACAAGTCGATTATTGCACAGAGCGTTGACGTGACGTCACTCACCTCAAAAAGCTGGAGAACGCCGCGATGCTGGCGTTCATGGAGATCCCAATATCAGCCATTGCCAAACTGAAGACGAGGAAATTGCTGGGGGTCCTCAGTTCTTTCACTTTGCAGAAAGCCACGATAGTAACGGCATTGAGGATGATTCCAAGGAGTCCTGGTCACAATAACATATACAGACGTTAGTCTCCACATCATGAGCATCTATTCAAATGTACTCAGCGTATATATATATTCAAGTATAGCCTACGTTTTGTTTTGTTTTATTTACATTTTACATTGCCTATAGGCTACGTAGCCATACATTTATCCATGGCATATGCACTGCTGCAGAGGTAATAACACATGCATTACACGTAAACATTGCCCTAGCGGCTCCTATTCCTCTTGCCTTGACCGACGGGCGCCGGGTCCGGTCATGGGTTAAACACATTATGAGGACAACAACAACAACAATACATCGCATTGTTTCGGGTTGAAGTCCATCACAGACCCAATCCCAATGCTTACCCTCCACGAGCAGACATGATCCCAGGGAGAAAACATCGAAGTCCGAGAAGCCCTCCGGTAAAGGGTAAGCCGAGACCATCCTGACGGCGAAGTGTTCCAGAGACCAGAGAGAGACCACTCGCTGCTTACTGCCCACTTGTTATGATTGCTGTGCCTCAATATGCCTCAAGGTAACGGGGCTTTTAAAGGGGTATTTCACGTGAAAAGCATGCATGTAATTAAAGCCCCCCTCCCCTCTCCTCCCCTCCTTTCTGGACAAATCTGTGGAAGAATGCCTTAATGAACGTAGCAGCACAGCCCACCACCCTGTTATGCGCGTTCGCTGCAGATAAAAGCCCTCAATTAGTTACACAACAAGCCTTTGTGTGTGTGCGCGACCACCGCTGCCGTTCCTGATGTCTGATCCAATGGTTTTTTTATTCACTTCTGTAACGACAACAGGACACCTGTTGTCGTTACAGAGTGAGGATGATGATGTATTATAACTACAGCAGGCAAAACGGACGTGACTGTAATGATGTAGGACTATAAGGACAACATTATGAGATTGTTTCAATTGCCTGATTGATTATTGATCAGTCGAATAGATCGTTAATGATAATTAACGACTAACGATGTAGGCCTACATGTATGAAAAAAACTGAATTCATGCTGTAATGTGCTTATTGTAGGCTAATATCAAAAATGAAATCAACATACTAACATTTAGGCCATCATTACATTAGCTCATCCCCTTATGGCATCGATTAGATACTGATGTCAATAATTAAAATTACAAGAATATTTGCATTATAGAAAGTATGGCTTCCTGGAAGCATTAATGTAGTCTGTATTCATTATTTCACCAATGTTCTCGATATTGTTATTCCAAATCAAGGGTCAGAATCAAATCAGAGTATGTTTTGTCACATGACAAATTCGTGGAACACTGACAGCAATTTATATTTAATATAAATAATATCTTTGTGAGGTAGATTCATTCCATTGCAGCGGATGGACTATGAAAATGAATTGTCCCTTTGTGGTGTCTTTAATGCTAATCCCTAATCATTCTTTTGTTGGAGTTGCAACACCCCGCTGCTTTTAATACCTCATAGCCGGCTTGTGTGACACAAGCCTGACATTGTTTCGGTGAGGTCTAGGTATCCGGATTATGAAATGGGTGACCCCGAGGTGTTGAAAAGTTAAAACAATCATATAACATGGCAAATTATGAATAAAATAGTAAACATTTAGTATTTCTTTATGTCCAGACACAATTTGAAAAAGCCCTTCTTGCATTATACTTAGCAGGAATAACATTTGCTTGGCTTAAAAAAACCCAAACATATTAAACATATTGATGCATAAATCATTTGGATGTTTTCTTAAAATATGCATTATAATGAGGAATATACACATCAATATTACATATATTTACACAAATTACATATTGTTTCATTAACATTAACCATTGATAGTTACACGCGTATTTGTCGCTATCCCATGAGAAGTGTTAACATACAAATAAAAATGAAACGGTGAAGGCTATATCACAATAATCCTCCCTGTTCCATTGGTCCATAGAATGAATGTAAAGGCTTCCCTCCTCATTAGTTTAGATGAGATTAACGGTATGGAATGTTGGAGACCTTGGACATAAAGACTCCACATACATCTTAGTAGCTATGATGTGCGGTTTTAGTGGAAGGTCAAACAGGATATGAATGCATGTGGACAAAGGAGAGGACAAAAGGCTACTCAATATATTATTTTAAACACACGTATGTGTGCATGTGTTTACTGACACAAAGACCCACACCCACGGCCACACACCCACACCCACACCCACACCCACACCCACACACACACACACACACACACACACACACACACACACATAAACTACTGTACAAAGAAAGGAGATGTACAGTATTTATATTTTTTTCTTATACATTAACCTTAATTACCAATTATTATGTGGAATGGCACGTCCTATTTCAGTCGATCTATACTGAAACCTATGATTGCCCTATTACAGTGGGAGGTGGCAGCACAAAGCCTCTGCTGCCACCTCCCACACTATATTAGGTGCATGGCCATCATGTGAAGCCCTGATCACTTCACAATCGCTTCAGCCAGAGCCGGCACACTTTTCAGCAGGTTCCACGTGTTACACTAAACTTTGAATGCGAGGAAACTCTGAGGTTTCATTGCAACTTAAAGGTCTAAAAGTGGCAGGATTATTTATTGCAAAACACAACAGCTTTTCTTCGGTCTATTTTTGGCAACGTATACCAACACTGGTCATAATTCAAGAGAGTTACAGAAAACAACTTATTCAGCTGGAACCTAATCAAAAGACTGCAGTTTATAAATGTAATTACTGAGTGCTGTAAAATGCTTGTGACTAATGGTATTGTGTTGTTTTGCATACTGTTTTGAATGACTTTCATAACATCACATTTACAACGTTAACAATAATTGTGCCTTGAGCTGATGTTGTAGGCTTACCATTTGAATAATTCAGGCTACTTCATGTTTTTAAAAAGTTGTTATTTTATATTTGTTACCATCATATGTTATAATTTAGATAAAATGAGTGCGGTTAATCATCCATTCAAGTATTGTAAGCATATGAGGGCACAATGGCCTCAGGAGCCACAAACTATGATATAGGGGCCACCTTGTGGCAAACGCAGTCCAGCTGCCAGATTACCATGATGGCACGGGAGCAGGGCTCAAATGAACAAGCCACATTTGAGGCAATAAAAAAAAAAAAAGCGCGCATCAGAATGGATTATGACCATTTCGGAAGTTTTTTTCCCCCCTGCGGTAATAAATAGGGATGTCTCTGTGTATGTGTAGCCTATCGGATTCTGGGATGCGGAATACGCATCCAAATGAAAAGAACGCCAGTCGTTCCGTTAATCCTTGTCTATCCTTTTTATCTGTGGACTCGAAGCGGTCAGATCACTATGGGACAGCGGAGCGGTGGGACAAAGCCATGCGGGTGATATTCCGATCAATGAGACAACACCAAACCGTCTGAGGGACTTCAGCGGACGCATGTAGGGCAGGTGTGTGTGTGGTGTGTGTGTGTGTATGTTTATGTAACGCCCGCGCCAAAATGTTCCTGTTCCTGGTGCTGGGGCTGCACCTGGCCACAGGTGCGCTTCTCCCCTCGGTGGGCGCGTGTCCGTCCCAGTGCAGCTGCTTTTACCACAACCTGAGTGACGGCTCTAAAGCAAGGTAAGGGTTCTATCTATCTATCTATCGAGTTGATTTAAGTGTTTTCCGACACTTTTTGTGCAGCACAACACAGATGCTGCATGGCATCACGTGAAAGTGCACTCTAAATAATTCAGGGAGTGCAAAGATGAATGTCGTTAAACGCTGGCTTATCTCCCAAAGACATTTCCAACTTCTGCATTTCAACGTCATCTATTGAAATGCAGACACTATAAAAGAAAACCTCGCAATAACACAAACAATTCACAATTCACAAAACGGATTAGGGCTACATGTTGCAATTATTATGACTAGGCCTACAATTGATATGTTGCAAATGCACACAGGCCTATATGTCGTTAATTGTCAGTTGTAGAAATGGGATCTCTTATGATGATGCACATCTGAATTGCAAAGTGTATTCCTCAGGAGCGTTATCTGCAACGACCAGGACATCTCCCTTGTGCCTGTCGGCTTCCCCGCCGACACCTCCAAACTGCGCATCGAGAAAACGGGCATCCAGAGCATCCCGGGCGAAGCCTTTAACTACCTCTCCAGCCTGGAGTTCCTGTGGATGTCCTTCAACGCGCTGTCCAGCCTCAGCTCGGACAGCTTCCGCGGCCTGCTCACCCTGGAGGAGCTGCGGCTGGACGGGAACGCGCTCACCGCCTTCCCCTGGGAGACGCTCATGGACATGCCCAGCCTCAGACTGCTGGATTTGCACAACAACCAGCTGAGCTTTCTGCCCGCGGAGGCCAACTTGTACATGATCAACCTCACCTACCTGGACCTGTCCAGTAACAGCCTGCAGACCCTGCCCGCTGAGCTGCTGGCCTCCTGGCTCTCCGTCAAACCGGCGCAAGGGCCCGAGAGCTCCAAACTAATACTAGGTGATGAATATTAACCCTCAACACATCTTCAACACACATTTATTATCATTTAGGATCATCACATCAACGTCTGGATCTCTGAGGGGTGTGTGTGTGTGGTTGCATGGGAAGCTTTTTTTTTGTAACCCGTATTCACTCTTTTCTTTTTGGGTCCCCTCAGGTCTCCATGACAACCCTTGGGTGTGCGACTGCCGGATTTACGACTTGGTCCAGTTTCAGAAGTCGCCGACTCTCTCGGTGGCGTTCATCGACACCCGACTGCGCTGCTCGGCTCCGGAGAGCGAGTCCGGGATCCTGTTCAGCGACGTGGAGCTGCGGCGGTGCCAACTCCCGCGCATCCACACCGCGGTGGCGCGCGTCCGGAGCGCAGTGGGGAACAACGTGCTGCTGCGCTGCGGCACCATCGGAGTGCCCATCCCGGACCTCACGTGGCGTAGGGCGGACGGCAAGCTGATCAACGGAACCGGTGAGTCAGAGATATTGGTCGTTTTGGCTCTGCGTCCGTTGCACTCTTTCTTTCATCTCCAGTCACTGTTCCTGCGCTTTGGCTAAATGTTGTTTTCTTTAATTTTTATAACGGATTACATAACTAATTCATCCAGCTGTTGATTTCATTAAATTTCCATTAAATCGATTAAGCACTTTTTTCTATAAAAATGTTAAATAACTATTACTATTACTACAAATAAACAGTTTCAATATACCCAATTCAAGTTTGAATAATTTCAAGTTTGAATAATAAATAAGTTTTCTTAAAGGGACCCACATTTTACCACCAGGTGTGAGTGGGATTATCCTTGACAAGCCATTAAAATTGACCCTGCCCTGTGACATAGTGACATCAAGTGGGCATGTCCACCTCGTTGAATGATGGCTAGATAAGCCTATTGCTACAGTCCACTGAGAAAACTGTAGTCGACCGATTCATCCACGTCTATAGGCTTGGTGCATGAAAAGCTCTTGGTTGGCTTGTTTGTTTCCTGTGGAGCAAGGTGTGTTTGAACCTGCCACTATTCTGAATGTACACGTCCTTCTTTACTGTAACACACTGATTCACCAGGTGCAACACCCAACCGGGTCCCTGTAGACACTAATTACATTCAGAATAGTGGCGGGTTCAAACACACCTGGCACCACAGGAAACCAACAAGCCTTTTCGTGCACCTAGGCTAATAGTCAAACGGTCAAAGGTGCCCTTTGTACCTCTGAAAGCCAAACTGTGCTTTAGTCTGTTTTGTATGTGAATAGACCCACTTCCTCCAGCAGCTGTTCTCCTCTGTCCCGTACAGTCCAGCAGGAGATCTCCCAGGAGGGCATCACCTGGTCCATCCTCAGTGTGCCCGCCGTGTCCTACCGGGACTCGGGGAAGTACGTCTGCAAGGCCGTCAACTACGCCGGCGAGGCCGAGGCTGTGATCTCCCTCATGGTGTCCAACGGCCCCAAGGCGGACGGGAATCAAACCGGAGCCGACCGCAAACCCAAGGCAAAACCCAACCCCAACCCGAAGAAACCCAACCCCATGGGCAAGGCCGCCTACCAGGAGAAACTAGTGGCCCGATACGCGCTCCCG
>OMLJ01051091.1:0-17706 GCA_900302595.1 Gadiculus argenteus | reverse complement strand
TCCATTCACCGTCTTCACCTGTTTTTCACTCAACCTTCACACTCATCAAAGCCCGGCTGCCATTTTCTCTGTCGTCTGGGGCAAAGTAATTTGTCATGATTTGTGCGGACATAAACCACCCCCCCACCCCCTCCAACCAACATGGTGGATGTGCTGTCTAGACGCTGGGTTCTGCCCCAGCAGCATGGATAGCGACTGGGCTTCATTGTGTGAGCATCAGCTCATGTTTATGAATGCAGCAGGCAAGTCCTGCTCAGTGGTGGAAAAAAGAAAAACAAACTAAATACCAGTAGTAATGTTAATCTTTATTTCAGAATCATTTGAACTGTTTGGGAAACACATTTGAGTATTGTCTTAATGGCTCCTGGTTATTTCCTTCAAAGTCGTGTGTTAAGGCTTTAAACATTGGACACATTGTTTTCCCCTCATAGTCTAATACTTCAGAATAATAATTATCGTAATGACAATCAAAGTGTTGCAACGAGATTTGAAAATGTAATCCCTTTGTGTGTAGGTTTTCCTTTTAAAATTTTGAAACAAAAAAAAACCCATTTAATCTAAGCACAATTTATTAAATCCTCATCTGCACTGTATTAAAAAATGTTATTTTTCTCGTCAGTCATTGACAATTTCTTTTCTTTTCTCAATTTCTTTTCTTTCTTTTCTTCTTCTTCATATTTATTTTCGCCCTAAAAAAAGGAACAAAAATGGATCTCTGTTCTAGTTGAACGACAATGAGTAAGTGAGCCACGCATTAAACTGGTTCCCCCCCGTCCGTCCGTCCGTCCGTCCGTCCGTCCTGCAGTCATGCTAAATGGAGGGTTGGGTGTGGGTGCTCTGAAGGGAGCTCCGAATATGACAGCTGGGTCCCTGTAAAGCATCAGTTCTGCCTCATAACACCTAGTGGCACATACATTAACACACACACGCATACACGCACATGCACACTCACACACGCACGCACAAAAACACATATATACTGACACATGTACACACACACACACACACACACACACACACACACACACACATGCACACACACATGCACAAACACACACAGACTGCCGTTGTCACCTTGACTGACCTCCAGTGACTAACGAACCCTTGTTTTATTTTATAACCCTCTCCTCTGTACTAAGCACCTTTTAGATTATGCTTGCGCGCGTGTGTGTGCACGTACGTGTGTGCGCGTACGTACGTGTGTGTGTGTGTGTGTGTGTGTGTGTGTTTGTGTGTGTGGTCTGACCTTCGGCAGCGACAAAGCAAACCCAAACCAAAAAGATATAATATTATTTACTGTAAATGTAGAAAATATTCAGTTTAAAGAACATTGTGTCATACAATTGACAATTAGCAAAAATACAATTAGAAAAATAATCAAAATAATTTAATAATACTAAGCTATTGAGGAAAATGAGTTACCATTTTCAATCCGGTGCCTGTGTGTTGTTGCCAATTTTGCAGTAAACCTAATGAGCATGTATCCATGAATTTGTATTGAAGTTACTCTGAAGGCATTTCTTTTTTTAACCGATACCTTCTATTCAAATGAATACAGGGCAATCTTTAATCCGGAGCTGTGACACCCAATCAAAATAGTATCCCTGCTGGGGACCCAGTGGCTACAGCTGCTAGTTCCAGCAGATAGCCTAATGGTGCCATAATTACATGCTTATCGCTTATCAGTGAGCATAGCTATAGGACCCTGCGGAGTACGAGTCTTGCTTAACCCAAACTCTGTCTCAGCCATGCATTTTGTTCTCTCTCTCTCTCTCTCTCTCTCTCTCTCTCTGTCTCTGTCTCTGTCTCTGTCTCTGTCTCTGTCTCTGTCTCTGTCTCTGTCTCTCTCTCTGTCTCTGTCTCACTCTATCTCTCTCGCTCTCCATCTCTCTCCTTCTCACTCTATCTCTCTATCTCTGTCTCTCTCTATCTCTCTCTCGCTCTCTCCCTATCTCTCTCCCACTTTATCTCTCTTGCTCTCTCTGTCTGCTGCTCTTTCTCTTTGACTTGCTCTCTATCTGTCTCACTCTATCTCTGTCTTACTCTCTCTATATCTCTCTCTCTGTCTGTCTCTATCTCTCTCACCCCCCCCTCTCTCACCCCTCTCTCCTTTTTGTGTGAGGTTAATGATGTGCTATCAGTCTCTTCCAGAACATCTCTAATCTGATGTGTTGTGAAGCTGAATACCAGTCGGCAGTATCTGACTTCCGACTCATGAGAGAGAGAGAGAGAGAGAGAGAGAGAGAGAGAGAGAGAGAGATATGGAGGGAGGGAGAGAGCGAGTGAAAGAGAGACAGGGAGAAAGAGAGAGAGAGACAGAGCGTGAGAGAGAGACAGAGCGAGAGCCGGGGAGAAACAAAGGAGATGCTATTTCAAGGCCGTGTCTACTGATAATGTCACTCTACCTCAATGTGCAAAGCGTCACTGTCACGTCTCCACCGGCGTCCCTGGAGGATTTCCTTATAGATCAGATAACAAGCAGACGCCTGACAGCACATTCTATATGACACCTCGAAGGCTGAATGGTGACAGAATTAATTTTAACTGCTGCTCTCTCCTGCCACTCTGTCTCCATCTGTACAGTGGGGCTCGGGTCCAGGCTGAGGTCCAGGCTGAGGTCCAGGCTGAGGTCCAGATTGAGGTCCAGGTTGGGGTCTAGGACGGTCTGGAACAGCGGGGGTAGTCTGAGCCGAAGGTAACTGCCAGACACAGCTACGTGTGGAGCAGCAAAACCGATTGATGTCATGGAAGGACTTGTCTCTTAATGATGAGCACACCACTAAATAGTCTCCCTCTTTCACAATCCTTTGTAGACGTCGGCACCCTAAACTGTGAAGCTCCCAGTGACCACCACTGACACCCACATCACATATTGGGCCTGTGCCTCATCTTATTTTTTTATTTGCAGTAAATATATTCTGTCAATATATTTTTATGACACTGAAACACATCTCATATCTCATATCAAACACATGTTTTCTGAATATATTCATGTGTGTCTAAGCCCATCACATCTTTAAATCTAAATTAATTTTTAGACGTTATTTTATAACGGTCCAGCCTTCCTGCTGTGCAATTATTTCAAGCCATTGGAGTAGAAATTATTGAACAGTTAATGAGTGATCCGGGGTTCATTTCATGCTGGATTTAATGCAACTCTGTCCCTCTGTGGGGGACTAATTCCTACACGTCCTGATATTCAAACCTCTATTTTATTTGTTTGTAAAGTCAGTATGTGGCTATGGAGCAATTTAGGTACAGCTAACAATCAACTATAGGGCCTCTTTTAATCTTCCTCTAAAATATATTGTATCCGTTATCTGATTCATTTTAGGAGCTTTGTTCATTTGGGGCTGTACTTGATTGGCCACTGGGCGTACAGCAAACCACCACGACGCCTGTCTCCATATCTTCACTCATCTTCTCCCCGCATGCAATGGCAAGAAATCATAACCGGGAATTGAAATCAAAACATTGTGAAATGAAAGATTGACAATATTTCCCATTAGACTCGCTCCAAAATAACATCATTTTTTATTTCATATCTGATTGTTTCTTTTTTACTCTTGTAAAATATTTGACTGTCTACAAAAGCGCTACACAAATAAAAAGCCATCATTTTTTTGTATTACCATTATTTCCTGTCTGTGTGTGCCTTCCTCTACCATCTAAAATATAAATGACCCCTGCTCTGTTTCGCCCCCCAGGTCTCCTATATCATCGAGGTGTGAAAACACTGCCCCATCGCATCACTGATGGTCCTGCTGTATTCATGCCGCACTGTCTGCTATGGCTTTTTATTCCTATGTGATGTTGAACCATGCTCACATGGAAACAGAAGCCATTTTAGACACCGTGAGAGAACCACACAAGAGAGACAAGCTCCTTTACCCACAACGTGTCACCTCTTAATGCTTCCCCTGTGCTAACAACGATCCAGCCGTGCTCATCTTGAAGATGTGTTTGCTTATTCAAGCGCTGAAGTTCAACTTGTCGTATGTGTACTCGGTTCTGCCTCGAGACACACCAGCCTGTCCTGCCGCAGATGTTTGACTGTCGACAGTTTGGCCAGCTTGACATGTTTTGTGTTTATACAAGAGAATGCTTTGTTTTTTAATGAAGATGGGATGATGCATTAAGAACAATAACGATTGAACCAATTTGAAGCATAATAAATCTAGAGCCAAGTCGAGGTCAACGTGACAATCGGTCAGGCTTGTTGCTGTACAAATGAACGTGGGAGTTTGGAAAGTGTGTGAAGCAAACCATTAAGAAGGAAGACACAAAGCAGGAGCCACCGATACAGATCTTTATTAGCCAACTTGAAAAGGGGCACTTGGTGAACCACTTGACAGCCTGCAGGCATTGCATTTCCCTTTCTGCTTGCTCTTTGTCTCTTTTATACACATTATTAAAATAAATCTTTGACATGAAGCATTACACCAGAAAATAAACTACCTACATTATTATACAATATAAGATACAGTATGAACAGGATACAGCACCTTTTCTGTGTTCTAGCAAATACAATGGTTGATTAAAAAGTTGGAGTACGGACACGAATGACACTGAGTGTGTGATTTTTGTGTGTGTATCAGTGCGTTGGATGAACTCCTAATACAGGTTGAAGGGCCGCGTACGGGGCCCTTGGATGCACCTGAGTTCATACCAAAGATAACCTTAATGTTTGTTTCCTATCGGCCAACACTTGGACTGCTGGGAGGGTACACAGTATCATTACCATTTAGAAGAAACTAGAGAACCAGCTGGATTACTGTCACCGCTACAGAGAAACAGTTGGATTGCTGTAATCGCAAAAGGTTCTCGCCTTCCTTGCTGAGGACATTGGCATTCACATTACCATACAAAATTTACATGTCGCAGCACCATGTTATGTTCATACAAACGGCTTATAGAATGAATTGATGTAGTCAATGTAGTACAGTAAAGCAAAATGCAAAAGGCGAAACGTATTCTGCTTGATATCTTTGTGTAAGCATGTTGAAAAAAAAAAAAAAAAAAGGTGCGGCAACAAAAGTTCTAGATTAGTTAAACTCTTATGCAGTACTTTTACAGGATGAGACCATAAACTCTTAATATTTTGTGAATGCAAAACTTGCATCTCTTGAAAAAATATAATGTATTTTCAAGTATGATTTTTTTCTTTCCTTTAGGTGTATGGATGAAATATAATCTCTGAAATGGAAATTGTCCAAAAAAAAAGAAATAGCAAATAAACAAATTCATGATAGCCCAACAAGCATTGTTGACTCAAAGTTAATCAGTCCTCACATTTGTAAATTTGTGTTTGTAATAAAAAAAAACACCTTTCAAAAGAAGACATAAAGTGACTATACAAGTATTAAGAATTTCATTTCACAGAAAAGAGCTGTGCAATCTCATTCACCATAATGAATTGTCATAATAATTTGTAACTGCAAACAATGCAGTTTCCTTTTCACAGATCCCACAGCCCACCCCTCAGTTCATTGATTCCGATGTGTCCTTTCTTAAAGGAATCTTAAAGCTAGTAAGTTTTTGGCCAAATAGTTGGCTCAGGAGGTGGTTCTGAGACTCTGCGGTCCGGTAGGAATGGCTTTCCATTGACCTGACTCCCATCTTCGGCCGAGGCTTATTCATGGAATTGTTCTTAGGAGTCGACGATCCCTTAGATACTGGAGACGGCAAACAACGTCCTAAAGTTCCCTTTTTCACTTTGCAATCCCCATTCACATGGGCTACAATCTCTGCTTTCTTTGGTAGGCAGTTGTCAAGCAAACCCCTCTTGGCCTGCAAACCCAGGTTGGACGTTTTGCTCTTGGAGATAATCTTGTTGCTCACAACATCGTCCCTGACTGACGAGAGTACTGAGTAATCGCTCGGGCCCTCTAGTTTCTTTTGTGACGACGGGCTCTCGCTCTTGTTAAGGCGAAACTTCTTTTTCGCCTTTGCGTCAACATCAAGATTCTCACGCGTGGCAGGAGAGCAGATTCTCTGCAAGCTACAGGGAGACTTCATCTCTTTCCTTTTCTTCTGCTGTCTCAGAGACTCCCTATCCTCGATTAAGTCAGAACCGTTTGATGACCCTTTGATCATCTGAGTTGATTCCGATGGCCTTGTCGTGCTGGTTCTACAGCCTTCGTTTGTTTTCATCAGGCACACTTTGTCTTTTGTTGGACTGCTTGCTTGCGGCTCCGTACTGTTTGATAGAGTGTCCTGCTTTCCGTCATTGCTGCCGTTAGGCTTGTATGATTCTTTCCTCTGGCTATCATCTCTCTGTTGATCTATGTGAGACTTCTCTGAGGTCTGGTTGTTTGCTACAGATGTATTCCTTGTTGGACCGGGCAAATCCTCGCTGGATGTGACTGAACACCTACTCTCTGATGCTTTCTCCCTGGCGCCGTCTGTGCCGCCGTCAGCTGAGGTGGGCTTTTCTCTCACCCGCTCTTGTCCCACGTCACAGTTCTCTTTAGAGGCTAACCGCCGAGATGTTGTCTCTGCCGGGATGCCCACCGCCTCGTCCTCCTCCTCCTTAACATCGCATAATTCAGAAGCGGGTCTTTCACAACCCTCTTTCACTGGCAGCGCTGGTAACGTGCTGGGATATCTTTCCTCTTTCTTGGGTGATTCAGATTCGGATGATTCGTTGTGAAAGGAACATTGATCGAGGTCACCAAAGGGGTCTGAATACTCCTCAGCGTCGTCCTCTGTTTTAACACTTGCACTCTGTGGGTCGTTGCGATAGATGTTGGTGCTCGTCTGTGTGGAGTCGTCAGCCACGGTTATGTTTGATTTTGAAGACAGCGTTTCAGAACTGGGATTCAAGTGCAGGGAGCCAACGCTAGCTATCCCGCTGTCTGAGCTGTTTTCTTGCATACAGTCGCTCATGATTTTCCTCTTTTTGCCTGGGGGGAAGTCCGACGTCACGTCGTCTTTAGAGGTAGCCGCTTTCACAGGTCTCAGCACCCCTTTGAACTTGAAAATCTTGTTTCCCCCCAACAGATGTTTTTCCATGTGACGGTCAAACTGCTCCTTTTTAGAAAAGGTGTAGTTGCATGTGCTGCAAATGAAGGATTTCTTGATCACGTGCATGACATCAGCACAGAGCTCACAGGTGTAGAGGGTGGTATGTTTTGAGTCCAAGTCTTCTATCTCCCCATGCACCGTCTTCAGGTGGTCTTTTAGTTCTTGGGCCTCCTGGTACGAAACTGGACATTTGTGACAAAGGAAGATCTTCTCCAAGTTGTGAACCACGAGATGTCTCTGGAGCTTGAATGGCTTAGGGAACTGTTTCCCGCAGTGATGGCAGTCTCTGGAGGGATCTTTGCAGTTTGGATGCATCTCAACATTTTTAGGCGTGTCTGTTTTGTGGAGGACCTCAACTGGCTTCTCACTGGTTCCGTTATTGCTTTTGGCTTTCTGAACTTTGGGTTCCACTCTCTCTGCAGCAGCAGTCTTCCCCTCATCCACCGGCATGTCAGGAACTGCTGGTTTCTCCTGAGCCTTTTGGACTTTGGTGGATTCTTTGTTGGCCTTGGAGGGCCGGTGTTGCATGATGGAGGTGATAAAGTTCTTCACGGCTGTCTCCTGCATGAGGGTGCCTGGAATACCTAACATCGACCCCTGTGTTTGGCCCTTCCGGGCGAACTGGGTGGCATGCTCGCGCAAGTGTTCATTGTACATCCAGACATCTGATATCTCTTTCAGGCACATGCCACATGTCCAGATGCCTGCTTTGTTCTTGGCATGTTTCTCTCTCAAGTGGTCTCTCAGTTGCTCCCTGGAGCTAAACTTACGCTGAACACACATATAGCAGGTGGGTGGCGGGGAGGGGTTGTGCGAGAGTTTATGGAAGTTCAGCTCTCCCAGTGTGAGGAACCAGGTGAAGCACACCTTGCACTTGTACTCCTTTTCCTTCACCTTTATGCTGCCGTCCTGACGCTTCCTGCCTCTGCGTTCTGTTGGTTTCTTGGATTTCTCTGCGTCTTTGTTCTCTGGGTCAGGTGCTGCTATAGGAGGACCCACTGTGATGTCTTTACTAGACTCAAAGAACTGGATCTCAGGCAGCTGAAATGTGGTCTTGATGTTTTGAATGTCTATGCTGTGGAAATTGGGAACACTGTCTGTGACACTTGGTTCTAGAGGCTGGGGGGCATGAGAAGGCTTCACAGAGCATTGTGTGGTCTGCACATCTTCTTTTGATTTGATTGGGTCAGAAGATACCTTTTGTTCGGCAGGTAGACTTTTATTGTCACTCAAGCTGCTCCTTTCCACTGAGGATTTATCAATAGAGCCTTCAATTGGACTTAAGTGGTTGCTGACAGGCTTCTTGTGGTTGTCAGGGATCTGTTCATGATCACTGACACTTTGATTGATTTCTGACGCCGTCTTGGCATCCCCCTTCAAGGAGCTGTTGTGGCACATATTCAACATGATGGCATCATCAATAGATATTGTCTCATATTCACAGTGGTTGCTTTGACTGTTGTTCAATGTTTTGTCAGTTTGATTGTCAGCGCATTGGTCATGAGGAGGGCAGTCTTGTAGCATATGTGAATCAGGGGAGAGCTTCTGTCTTTTGTTCTTCTTGCTGTAAACTCGAGGGGACTTTTTCCTCTTTGTATCCTCGTCTCTGGGGAAGAGCTGTGAAAATGTGGCATCGTCGTCGAGAAAACCTTTAACCGGGGCAGAGAGAGGATCATCTGCATCCTCTGAAGGAGCTCTTGTTTTCTCACATTCTATCTTGACTGACACTGTTTGAAGTATTTCCTGTGCAACTTTCTTCTCTGGGACATCTTTCTTTTCTTCAACCACATCTACATTCACACTTGGTTCACAAGATTCTTCAGTCGTCTCCTTGTGTGGAGATCCACAATCCTCTCTAATGTCCTTATGTGATTCTTCTCCATTGACTGTCTCTTTCAAACTTGTGCATTCCAGCTCGTCAGTGTCAGTTTTGTTTAGCTTTGCTTCGCTTATTTCATTTGGCAGATTTGCATCTTTTGTGGGGCTTTTAGTTAGGCTATCTAAACCACAGTTTGAGGCAACACAGTTTGGAAACTCTTGAGTTTCACTAATTGTCTTGTTTAGCAGATTCTTTATTTTTACTTGTGCTTCAGATGACTCAGAGAGCTCTTGAATTCCACGGTTTTGGAATTCAGGAGTTATCGCTTGTAGAATGTCTGTTTTCAATATTTTCAGAAGCTCATCGGAGAAAGGGTCTGTTTGGTCGCTCACTTCGCTGTTTTTGTTCTTCCTGGGTTTGTAAATTTTCTTTACCTTTGTAGACAGGGAAGGCTTATGGTGAGTTGTTTCATCTGCTGCCAGGGTTACATCTGTCTCTGGTGCCTTATGCTCTATGATCATATCTGACTCTGATGCATTCGATGGGATTACAGCATCACTTATCTCAGTATGGAGACTTTTAGACAGTCCATGTATTTTGTTCTGGAAGCACCATTGTGAATTATCTTTATGGCGCTTCTCGGTAGTTGATGGTGGTTTGGAACTGAGAATGTTCCCCTGATGATTTGGACTGTCCGGGAGAATATTTTTGTCTGCTTTGACCGAATGTTTCATTGCCTTGTGTCTTTTTAACCCTGGGACTGTCCTGAAACACATGGAACAGATGTCACAGACTGCTTTCCCCTGTTGCATGTTGCTCCTGTCATCTGCCCCTTTTGGCGAGGCATCCCCTTGTAGATGGTTGACTATGGGTCTTTGAAGTGTGTTCTCCATTGCCAGTTGTTTTTGTAAAGCGTCCACCTTCTCACAGATGATTAGGGGCTTTAAAGCAAATAAGCTGTCAGATGCGTCTTCTCTGTGGTATTTTGGTGCCGTTTCTTGCATACACCGAGTGCTATCATCACCCGATGCAGCTTGACTCATGACGTCACTGTCAACAGGATCAATGGAGTTGACGGTGTTATGGTCAACCTCCACAGTTGTCTTGACATCGCTTGAGGAATTGGTGCATTTATTGTGATGGGGAAAATCCAATGTATTGCAAGGATATTTTAGACATTGGCTGTCATCGCTGCCCTGAGGTTCATCTGGTAAATTCAGTAGAGCTGGTGAATCTGTCTTTGATGGCATTTCAGTTTCTTCATCTGGTGTGTTTTTGGTGAACATCAGTGCTGGGTCAACGCTGAGCTCACACGGTTCACACATCTTTCTGGGACTCTTGACCATCTCTTTATCCTCTGCATCATTCTCTGGTGATATTGGGATGTAGTCATAATGTTTGAGCTGTGGGGGGTCATTTGAGGTGCCATTGTAGTCCAGGGGGCTGAGTCTAAAATCATATAAAGTGTCGTTTCTCTTTGTAACATCATTCGATGTCTCGGGTGGCTCTGCCGCGGTGCTCGGAGGAAGTGGTTCGGCAGCGCTGGTTTCATCGCTAGACGTTTTACACTTGTTAATCCCAAGATCCAAATGAGGGGGACTAATTAAGGTATACTCCATCTCTGCTGTTGTGGTCAACAGCTGGTCAATGTTCTCCGCCTCATCAGTTTCACCTTTGCTTCTTGAGAATGGTGAAGAAGGTGTTTGAAGTGGTTCTTGCTCGATGGTTGAACTGTCACAATTGTCTTGTGACTGACATGTATTCTCTTGCATTCCCACATCTTCCAAGGATGGTACCGGAGAAATTGGAATGACAGGAAGATTGGCAGGTGAAGCAGGATATGAGATACATTCATTATGTTCTGCATCCATATTCCTGCTGCAGGGTGAACTCTTGAGGCTTGCCATGAGATGTTCTTGTGGAAGTTGTACCCCGCTGTCTTCAACAGTCAGAAGCTGTTCTACTTGCTCCTGAATACTGTTGTATTGAAGGTCCGATTCAGTTTCTGGTGACTTCACTGTACAAGTGTCTGGACCCTCCTGGATGTCGCCAGACTTGTGATGCATCATCACCATACTTTCTCCCTCGGTGGTTGGAGCTTCTGGGCTGTTTCTACCCTGGCATTCTACGTTGGTCTCCATCAGTATTGGGCTGTAAGGTTTTTCTTTGGTCACTACCTCCATGGACACGTCGGCTGAAAGAACAGCATTGTACATCTCGGTGTGGCTGTAGTTTTGATGGGCAACATGACCAACCAAATCCTCTTGTTTTTTTATGGTGGTCTGCGTGTCGCTATCCTCTTGCAGATTTTCAGAACTTTCCACTCCCTGTTCATCAGCAAAGGGGGAATACAGATGAGCACTGTCAGCATGGAACTCAGAAGCCCTCTGTAGTAAGCCTGTTTCCTTCACATCCTCTTTATTCTCACTCAGCTCTATGTCGGCGTCAGCAGCATTGTCTTCTGAGGGGGAATGGGCATCTGAGTCACTAGGGATTCCCTTAACTGCCTCTTCTTCCTCCTTTTGACTGTCTATGGCGGAGTGTTTTTCATCGTCCATATTGCTTTTGAAGAGTTTATTTAAATTGTCCAATGCATTACTGTTCGCACAAGTCCCCTGCACCACATGGGAACCCTCCATGCCCATCTCTCCTGAACCGTAGGCAGACTCCATGGTGTTGCTCTCAAGCGTAATATCTTTCTGAAGGGATACATCGTCTGTCTTGGCCCCATTATTATTGTTCTCTAAGGGTTCACTTGACTGCAGCACAATCGGGTGGATTCCATCAGCAATGGGCTCAGTGGTGTTGGACAGAGACAGAGACTGTGACTCATTGAAAATGAATTCAATAGCCTGTTTTTGCTCAATGATATTTGGAGATAATAATATATTGTCCGTATCTGTAATGACTTCCCCCTCACTGTGATCTTCTCTGTCTATTGCATCAGATGCTTGACATTCAATTTCTGGATTAAGTTGGCTTTTGCGTGGGCTGACATTCATCTCCTGTTTTTCTGATATAATTGATTCTTCTTTGAAAATAGAGTCTGAAATCACCTCCAGGCTTTTTATAAGGTTCTCTGTGTATCTCTTCTCTTCCAAAATGTCCTCCTTTGTCTCTATAAGAGTTTTTTCTTTTTCACTGTTTGTGTGCTCAGTTGTGTGCTCGTGGATTTGTATCAATGCTGATTCACTCTGTATCGAATGTACACTTGTACCTATATCCGTCACCTCTTCTCCCCTTTCGCTGAAATGTTCAAGAGGCCCCGGCTCATTGTGTGTCGGAGTCTGTGTGTTATGGTCCACCTCAATCAGGTCAAACTGGAATGGACTTGACCACGGTAGAACCTGGTCGGTAAAATGTTCGGACGACAGACTGCTGGCCGGCACGTTCAAGGATTGCACAGGACAGTGAATATCCAGACCGGTGCCATCATTGTCAGAATCATCGATGAGCTGGAGGGGAGAGAACTTGCTCATTTGCAGATGTTTCCGGGTGTTTTCGGGGAGCAGTGGCGGGCTATCTATCTTCGTTGTCTGTAGCTGGTTCTCAAGCTCACTCACAATTCTTTTAATCTCAAGCTCATCCTCTGACGCGCAGCTGTTGAGATTTGCACTGTAGTCCATGATTTTGTCTGGCAGAGACAAAGGAATGTGATTAAAATCAGATTTATTTTCATTGGATTTCACAGTGTCTCCCTTGTACTGAGATATTTCCTCTGGTAGCACTGGACTGACATCCACCATAAGGCTCCACTCTCGTTGTTCCAGAAAGGGAGAGAAGGAGGAATCAAAAGCTTCCTTCTTATCAAGTGTGTTCTCTATTGAGCTGAACCCCTCTTTCTGCAAGGGGATGTCTGAATAAAGACTGTTATCAAACCCTGCCACCGTCAGGTCCCCAAACACAGATGATGTGTCAAACGACAGTGGGGACTTCATGAGTCCGTTGTCCTGATCAAGAGGATAAGTCATAAGGTGAGATGTGTCTTTTTGTAGTAATGAATCATGGCTTTCGGGTGGAGAGAGGCACACGTCATCCATGAAGGAACTGCAAAGAGATGGAGGCTTGGGGGTAAAGTCCTTCCCTAATGCAACTGCCTCTTCCTCCCTGCATACATCCTCACTGTGCTTATCAAAAAAGTCAGTGTCTGCTTGTATTGCCTCGTGCCCCTGGCTATCGCTTATTTTGCATGTTGCTATTCCCTCTGAGCCTCTCTCCTTCTCATGATTCAAATCTTCTTTGTTGACAGTGATGGATTGCGGCGAGTCAAGCTGTAGTTGCTCAATATGAGCATGACAAGATTGGGCCGTCGAGTCGTCTTTGTGAAAAGTTTCGTCTGTTCTCTGTGATGTGTTCACATCATAACTAAATGTGCCGATTTCTCTGCTATGTGACTCTGACTTCGATATTGTAAGTGGGTTTTTACATTTCTCATGGTTCTTGAGTGCATTATTTGCTTTGGGTGACAATGACACCGTATCAGCAATATCTGGGCTGGAGTGATGGCTCTTGAGGGTCTTTGAACTGTCTTTGATAGAAGAATGACCAGACTGATCTGCATTCTCCATTTTGGAAGATTTAGTGAAGGACATTGCTGCAGACATGCGGGTCTCGTCGTACAATTTGTGTGGCGACGATCCCCTCTGCTCCGGAAACACTTTTGTCTGCATCTCCGCCCTCTTCTCACAGTCTGAGTCGGTGCGGTCAGTGCTTTTGGGACTGCTGATGCTGTCGCTACAAACGCTCACAGATGTACTGAGGTCACTGCTGGTGGAGGACCTGCTGTCCCGCCTCCTGACCTTCTGGTGGGAACCATACTTCTCAGGTGGGAGGGAAACCACTTCACTCTTCTTCACTTCAAAGCACTCTTTGGACTCATGTCTCCAAGCGGCCTGTTCCCTCTCCCCCCTAGCTCTCCATTTGCTCTCCTTAGTGTACGTGTATTTACACCGACTGCTTTGGCTGAGACGGCCCTGGCTCGCAATCTTCACGGGTTCACATTCGTCGTCTGCATCCGACACATAATCATACTCTCCAAAGGCTGGGTTCTGCACGCTGGGAGTGACTTTGTCCATGACGAGAGAGAACTGAAGGTTTTTGGTTCCTTTAACATGGAGCTTATGAAGCTTGTTCTTCTGTTGAACTATCTTGTGTATAAGCTCCTTGCTCCAAGTGCCACCACTGCTTCTTTTTCGTTTATTCTCTTTGACGGCTTTGGTTGTTGGTGGCGATGTTTGGGTTGCAGTGGATGGCTGGGATTGTGTTTGTGTGGATGCTCTGGATACCGGGCTGTCCTGAATACCTTTAAGACCACAGCGCTCAGCAAACTTGCTACTGAGGACTAATCGGGGAGCGCGGAAATCCTCACTTGAGAACAGTTTACTGGCATCTGTTTCTTTAATATCCCTTTCCCTCGACATCTCCCGAGGGGAGATTTGTGAATGTTTGGGAGAGGTCTCTTTCTTAATGACAATTTTCTTATCTTTCTCCATATTCAGAGACATTTTCTCAAATTTCATCTCTGTATACTTGTCTGTTTCATGTTTATCATTGGAGTCATACAGATACTTTGATTCTGTTAAAGTCCTGTCCTCTTTTACAGTTTTGCTTTTACAGTCAGTGGCAATGGACTCTTTGTTTTTCAAAGATTGTTTGTTCGAAGTTGTTTTGATAGTGGTAAGGTCATCATCAGCAAATGCATCAATAAAACTGCTGTCTATCTCTGCATTATCTGACTGATATCCCAGTCCATTCAACGCTTCTGTAATTAAACTGTCTAGCTTAGCATCCTCCATTTCCAACTCAGGAAGAGGGACAGGTAAATGGCCTGATCCAGAGAACAAACTGAGTTTGAGTTGATCCTCCTTGTGATCACCTTTTGTTTCACCTTCACACATCAGCTCTCCATTTTTATTAAGGCCTAAAAGAGATAGATGAAGATCCGACGGACATCTCGGTATGGATGTGTTAGCACCATGTGTCTGAACCTTTGACGGGTCCGCGTGAAACTTTCTGCCATCTTCCATCTTGGATATGTCTTTGAGGTCAATGTGTGAGAAAGAATGCTGAGAGCAATACTGTTTATGACCCAAGAACGAGGCCAGGTTGTTGAAATTCTGATCACACTGCTTACACGTCAGCACCACGTCTAACTGGTCAAGATTAGCCGTTGCTAAGGAAGTGGCGAGCAGCTGATGCGCAGAGTATGGTGGGGGTGGCTGATGATGTTCCAGGCCAAAGCTGTCCATGAAACCCTTGTTTCCATCCATAGTATTTTTAAGGTTCACACCGTTGTGCAGGTAGCTCATCATGTCGTCTTTTCCTCTGTCCGACCCATAAGGCATATTTCGGGGGACTTCAGCGTGGAAATGATGAGAATTGTTTCCCAAATGGTCTGAGGGCAACTGTGTCTTGGTCTGGTGCTGGTGATAAAATGGCGGAGGGACACCCGTCTTCGTCATCTGGCCGTCCTCTGAGCTATGGTTAACAGGACTGGTGGATGCCGGAGAGAGCGAGGAGCAGGTGCTGCTGGAAGTGGGGTTATGCACTGGTGACAGCAGAGGAGAAGGCAAAGGGGATTCATACGGGGACACCATCATACGGCCGACGGGGGCTACCTGTAATGGTGGATAGCTATAGTTTCGGGACGGTTTATTTTTTGGCTCACAGAGCTGTGCGTGGTTTGCCTCTGCTTTGAAATTTGGCATGGCATTGCTGCTGCCATGTTTGATAGCATCTGGTCTTTGGTTAGAAAAAACATCATTTGTTTTATTGTTTTGAAAGGAGTTAGGGGTTTTCGTTGGGGCATTCTTATGGGATTTACAATCATCCTGCCAGTCAGAGGGAGAAACCATGTAAGCCAGCTTTTGGTTATTAAGTTGCCTCGACAGCTCTATTTTGTTCTGGCTTGCAGTGATAGAAGCTTGGCGTAGCTGTTGCCAGGGCATCATGCCATTCTTTGATGAATTGGGCCTTTGGTCAAGCGCTGTTTGGTTTTGGAACTGAAACTTTTCATTGATATCAGCAAATGGGATTGTTTGTTGCTCAACTGATAAATATGTTGAGTGTGGTATTCTGTTATGTACCTTGTTGTTGATTTTTTTATCAAAAGGTCCTGAGCCCAAGTGAATATTATTGTGTGAAGAGCTTTGATAATTTTTGTTAGCAAAGTGTAATTGGCCACTTGGACCTTGTGAATTATTTCTTGGATGATGCACGCTTCCTTGAATGAGTGCTCTCTGGTTGGCACCTGGGTCTTTTGGGTGTCCATTACTCTTACTCCCAGGATCAATAGCCTGGTCACCACTATTTGCCTGTCCAAAATCGTCTGTGCTCTTTTGTAGAGCGTTTTTCCCCTGTTCAGAGTGCTGTGTGCTGGAGCCGGAGCTGTCGCTACTAGTGGAGTCCTCGCTCTGACTCCTGGGACAGAGCAGAGATGATGCTGCCCCCGGTGTGACTGGGGTGTACTGCGATGACAGTAGGGTTGGGTAACAGGTACGCTCCTCCTGCTGTGGATCCTTACAGAACTGAGGGTTACTCGAAGGTCGTTCCCCTCCCATTGCAAAGGAAAAAGAGTTGTGGTTCACGTGTGCAGAAACATGTGAGGAGTCTGTGAAGTCTTGCGACTGAGAGTTCTGTTCACAAGAGAAAGGGCTGGCGCTGGAGTCTTCCAGAAACTGGTATCCATACTGAAACGGAGCAGATGCAAAGACACCCGCCTTATTGACCTCAGAGAGAGTTGTTGATTTTTGGGACGAAATCCCATAGTTAGCACCATTAAAAATCCTCTCTGGAGACGGCCATGCATTGGAGCAACTCAGTTGAAAATCTGCCAGGAGCTGCTGGCTGCTGGGCTGTCCACCGATGTTCTCCATCGCGGCCGACTGCTGCTGCTGGGCCATGGCTGAGTGCTGATGGGCGGAGGCACCACCTGCGGAGGTCAGTGTCTGTGAGGTATAGCTTGGGGAGGTAAGGTTGGACGAAACCTCCTGGAAGCACCGGTTGTAGCTCAGCTCCTCTTGGTGCAGCTCGGCCTCTCTCTCTGGGAGGCTGGGGACATGGAACCTGTAGCTCCCGGAGACCGGTCCGCGGCTGGCCTCCAGCTTCTTAGGTGGGGAGACTTTCTGCTGTGGGTAGGCGATGCCAATGGTGGGGTTGGAACGTGGGTTGGTGATGCTCAGTCGGTACAGCTGTTGAGGGTTACCTCGCTCGGACTTCCCCGAACGCTTGGCCTTGTCTCGACTGCGGCCTTTCCCGTTCGGCGACTGGGGGCTGCTCTTGCCGCTCGGCCAAGTCCTGTCAGTGGAACATTTGGGTCTGTTCTGCAGGGACCTGAAGTCAATCTTTCCTGCCTTTTGTGGTCGTATGACAGCCTCTCGCTGCTGAGTACAATCCCTCTCCTTCTCTAGTTTGTCGGTCTTGGCCCCTCTGCCGTCGGGCCTGGCCTCGTTGCCAGTGCTTGGAAAGTGCGCCAATGAGTGTTTTTTGGTTTTGTCACTGTGCTTCTCCAGCGAGGTCCCTGCATCCTGCAGTTTGGAGTCTGCGTCCAGCTCTTTGACAGCATGGGAATGCTGAGCCTCTCCTGCCATGGTGCACAGGACACACTGTGAAGGCCTGGTCCACGGAGGCGTTATCTGGGGTGCAGAAGCATGGTCCTCTGGATCGTAGAAATCAGTAAGGCTCCAGTGGCGGGTACTGCAGGGAGGGGGGCTGCTTGCTGCTGTTGCTGCTTGTTGCAGCTCTTCTCCGTACTAGTGGACCACAGAGCTGGTGTCAGGATACAGGAGACCTGGGGACACAGAGAAGGGAGGGTTAGAAGATGATAGATATTTACTGTATATATATATATATATATATAACAT
>OMLJ01051089.1:0-17513 GCA_900302595.1 Gadiculus argenteus | reverse complement strand
TGGTGTTTATCTGAAAGACTTGCAACTACCAAAAAGTGCATCTAAAGATTTCTTAATGTTGATGTCTGTGATTTGACGGTCGTCTGGTGAATGCCTGAGATCTCTTTGTTAGTTTTGCGTTGTGCTGTGCTTATGCTTTCCACTATTCATCTTCTATGGTGGGTTTCACACAAGATACCTTTAAACGAACGCAGTCATTTATACCAATTCCATGTAATTGGTTGGAAGTACAATAAAAATGAATGAGTGGTACTAATAAACACAAAAACTCGCCAACAATTAAACACATGGACATTTAGACACACACAAAACAAATTAGGACGCAGGGTTTTGTCAATTTTATGATCGTCATTTATGATCATTTTATGAACATCAATCTATCATAATAAACAGTTGCATCATTCACTGGACTAGTTTTCTTTTGCAATTATAGATGCAAACTTATAACAAATAGGCCCTCTGTGAATGGAGGTAATTAACAAACAGGTAAATAAACATGTAAATCCTACAATACCGTAATATAACAACTATGGCCAGGTATCTCGTTCAAACATTACGAAGTGTTCCCACTTAAGCATTCATGTATGTGCAGTGGACATAGATGGTATAATGAAGGAACCACTAAATGCATCTAAGAGTCACCTTGTTGCCGGTGAGTTTTGCATTCATTGTTAAGGAGACAGCTGGTTTCTCTAATTAGACACACACATAACTCGCCAGTGGATCACAGGTTTGGTGGCTGCCACTGGGTCAGGCAGCTGTACAAGGGTAACCCTTGACATTCATGGTGAAGGATACTAACAAGAACATCTGAAGCCTCGCGTCGCTGCTGGAAACACTGCTGAAAACAGAACACCAAATAATCCTTCCAGGAGTGATCTTTTTGTGGGGGACTTTTTTATTCCCAAGGTCTTTTAAACGACCTATTAATCATTGTATTTATTTACCAATTACAGACTTGACGTTTGACCACATGGGCCTACACATAGGTCTACGGCATGATTATATATTAAACCGTGGTTGAAATGTAATTTGTTTTAGCGAAACTGGCATCTAGTTATTATCTGGCCTTTCTACTGTGAATAGGTCGGCAGTCTAAACATGTATTTACCTTCAAGCTAAAGTAAATGTACCTCTCTTTCGAAGAAAGCCTATTACCATTTTTATTTCATTCGACAATGCCATCTTTGGAAAACGCTTTCGATTTTGTTTTCGAGTGTGTGAACCATATCGTTTATGCACAGAACCACTCGCGTTTTGGTCAAGCACCATGGACAGAGGGCAGTAAGATATCAAGGATTTATGGAAAGAGGAAAAATGAATTGATTCAAGCAACAGTTTGTAGGACTTAGTGGGCTCCATCGCTAAGGGTGCAAGTGCAACATTTGAATCCACTCCTGCCCCAATTAAAAGGATCTGGAGGAGATATGGTAGTCTTTACTGGCCTAAAGGTACTTCCATCCAGGACAGCATTGTGTAGCCCAGTGTTATGAATTGTGTTTGGATATGTGTTCTGTAAAGCTATATAACTTAGCTTATAAGTAAGATAGTGATTAAATACACGTCCTTTGAACTGTTTGTCTGTTCTGGGCTACTGTAGAAACATAGAGGTGCAATATGGCAGGCTTAATAGAAGAGGACTCCATCTTAGGTAAAGAAACACAAAGACTCTTATAAGATGGCACTCATTTCTACACACCACAATGTTATAGAAATCACATCAAAGACCGGGACGCGGACATGACATTTCACATGCCAGACATGCGATATTGTAAAACATATTACACTTCAGGTTTCAATGTGACCTTTAGTGTCTGGTGGTGCCTGGCCCAATGCAACGTCAGGTTTATGCATGGAGCTCCCATAGGGCTCAGATAATAAAATATGTCATACAAAATGAATACACAAGAAATTGTTTGCCAAACCTTTTACCAGGTTGGCCTCGGCTGCAGATTAGTAAATGTTTTTTAACGTGTAAAGAGGTTTTCATTTAAATCAGGGTGCGGCTTCCGAGTCCCAAATAGACCATACAGCCAAGATGCGATGTTTAATCTCATATTCGGGAGCTCGTGCAGGAAACCTCACAACTAACGGCTCCTGGGTGGCTCTGTACTGTCACACTCTTACCGTGTCGCTCTGTCTCACATTATGTGTTACTCTCTTCCATTTAGTCTCTGTCTCATTATGATGTCACTAATTCATCACAAAACACTATATCAAAACACATGACTAGGTGTTTTCTAAATGAAACAATAACCGCGTACCCACCAGGACTTTTTCAGTCCCAGGTTTTTTTTTTGGCTCCGCCCACACATTACCTCCCAGTCGTCACGAACGCACCACAGGGAAGTCCGAGAGGCTTACCGACGGAGCGCCGAGGAGCTACGAGCGGCTCAGAAAAGTACCACCTCTGCTGGAGGACTTTCTGAGCCCCTGTAAGAGCCCCTGTAAGAGTCCTGAGGGGCGGATCCTGGGAGGATCCTCTCTCCAAACCGCACCCAGAAAACCTCCTAGCGGGAAAAGTACGCCTGGTCGGTACGCGGCTATACAAAGATGTGTACCCCCCGTTTCCTATTGGGTGACCGTTAAACAGAAGGATCGTCTCTAGGGTGAACAGTTGGCGGGGTGTGATATCTGGGTACGTCTGGCCACCAGATTTGTGTTGTTCTGCGGTGGAACTCTCCGGAGGGCTCCTGGTCAATCCCTCAAGCGGATGGCAGAGACAGAGGTCTGGCAGGGAGGAGGACGGGAACAGGACAAGGGTGAAACTATCTTAACTGTTTGATCAACTCTCCAAGAACAGCGGGGGGACCAGGGACAAATGTTTTCAGGGAGGGGGATGAAGACAGAAGCTATTTACTGTCTGATAAAGTAACAGTGGGGGACAGCGACAGGGCTCTGGCAGAGAGGTGGATGAGGGCAGGGCGAAGGTTTCCTCTCTCGCAGTGCGGGGCGGGGAGAGACAGATGTTTGGCAGATAGGAGGAACCCATATCTGCTGTCTGGGAGTGAATACTGAATGCTTCATAGTGGATTTTGGGGAAAGTTGAATTCAACTTTCTGTGGCACAGTACCAGAGATACAGATTAACTCTGCAAATGCAATTATAGTGTCTGCTTTCGCAGTATGTAAGTTATACACAGTTAAGCATTGAAACCACATCAGACTATAGCCACGTACCCACCAGGACTTCTTCAGTCCCAGGCTTTTTTTTTTGGCTCCGCCCACGCATTAGCTCCTCCTTGTCGTGGCGTACGCACCACAGGGAAGTCCGAGAGGCTTATCGACGGAGCGTCGATGAGCTACGAGCGGCTCAGAAAAATACCACCTCTGCTGGAGGACTTTCTGAGCCCCTGTAAGAGCCCCTGTAAGAGTCCTGAGGGGTGGATCTTCTCTCCAATCCACACCCACAAAACCTCATCATTCTGTAGCATCCAGACAATTAAGAGATTTAATTGCAACGCAAGATAAGCCGCGTTATCAACACCTGGGTCTGCTCTACCTTTTTCTTGAAGGTTTCGTTTTAAAATTATTTGTATTGCAAACAACTTGTGAATGAGAAAATGCCATTTAGATGGCCAGCCCCTACATCTGAATGTTCATTCCATTTGGAAGGAAATGATTATAACTGGAATGCAGTTAGTAGCCTACTGAGTTGAGAATGTTTACCTGTATAGAGGCCTTATTGAGTATTTGACAAAGAGCGAGCTAGCAAAGTGCTCTTTAACATTCTTCTCGGCATCTCTGCAGTGTACACATTTCAGTCGTGCATGCAGTCGTAAATGGATTGTACACAATTGTACGCGTGGCTTATATTGTGGCCCAGTCATATCTGAACATTACACAGGAAAACCTTTCTTCTTGCAGCGTTTTGTGGTTTGAACATTTCAGAATTTTGTTGGAATGCTTTTTCATTCTCCATTTAGCTGGAATCCTCCTCCCTCCAACCATTCTCCTCCTTCAGGCGGGTGCTGTCCTTCTGGAGGTATGAAGAGCTTTGTAGACCAGGGCTAGGAAAACAGCATGTCTTTGGTGGGCTCATCATCGCCCATGCAAAGACCGTCAGGATCATTTTTACTCTGTGTTGCATCTCTGGAATTACCATAGCAACAAGCCTGCAACAACCTCAAAAGCCACATCTTATATTTCTTATTTGTTTTCCAGTTCAATAACGAATCAAACAAAATGTTGGCATTAATTAAGTCAATGGAAATAATACAAAAAAATCGAATACTCATCTTTTGATCAACGCGATATCACGCCATATCGTGCTCATGCGCACAAACGTTATTCATCTATTGAATCGTGTCCCAGAGCACGATTTTATGACTTTTTTCGTGCTACACAGAACGAAATGTAAACCAATGCATTTTGAAAAGGGTTAGGATTAGGGTTTAGGGTTAGGGTTACGGTTAGAGTTAGGGTTAGGATTAGGGTTTAGGGTTAGGGTTTAGGGTTAGGGTTACAGTTAGGGTTAGGGTTAGAGTTACGTCGGAGAAAGCTCCCGTTCAAAATGCATTGGTTTACATTTCGTTCTGTGCAGCACGAAAAAACTCAGACTATCGTGCTCTGGGACACGATTCAATAGATTAATAACGTTTGTGCGCATGAGCACGATATGACGTGAGACTGGGCTGCTTTTGATACAGAGGTGTGACCACCCCGGTCCAACAAAGCTAAGATAACCAATTCAATAGTTCCGGCCTCACAGCTCCCCCTGATTGTTCAGCCGGGAATTCAAATCTCGCTCCGCATTGTCAGGTGCACTTGCCTGATTCAAGTACAAACGCACAGGGGGGTTCTGACGAGATAAAGCCCCGGTCCCTCTCGGCCCCACCACTAAACTCCTCTCCTCTCGCATCTCATTGAGAATGTCTAGAAGAACGTTCGGGGAGTCCTGTAACAAGCTCGTTAAAATTGCCTCCACCTTGTTGGGTGAGGCTGGTTCCTCCGAGGCTCCGGTGCTGGGAGAAGATGTCAGCTTAACATAATTACTTTTGTGGTGTGAACTTCCAACGCTGTTTTTTTATTTACTTATGTGTTAATTTCAAAAGCAAGCTGACATTAAGGCTGTTTTTCACACCTGGGTGATTTTATTTTGTGCTGTCAGCTGTTTGGTAGGAATACAAGGTTTAAATGACCTTTTTTTGTTATGCGCACAACTGTTCAGTTACTATTAATACGGTATGTGTTATCAAGCAAACTTTTTGGCACAATGTGGCCTAAAAAAAGATTGTATTTGGTTCCGGTTTCCGACCGACCCTGTCAATTTATGTGCGACCCAAATTATTGTATGAGCTTGGGGGGAAAAAATAAAATGAACAAAAAAACACATACAGCATACAACATGCTGGGAGGATCCATTTCTGCTGTAAAAAAAAAAAAGTCCTACCTATCACTCGCTGCCACTGGAAAAATAAAATATTAAAATAAAATAAAATAAATTCCCTACCTACCCATGACCTCAACTGACAACCAACAGGAACCAAACTTTATTATTTTTTACACATTCCCGACCACACCAAAAAGCCAACAATAGTAGTAGCTTCACTCTTCACTCTTGAATCACATAAATCTAAAAAGGTTTAAACAAATATGGCAAGTTATGTCTATCTACGAACCTGAATCTGATTCAACAGTGCTTTGCTATCTTATATGTCTGTGTTGTAAGACTATGGTTGATCTATATTATTTTTAGACATAATTAATGTTAGATCTAAAAGAATAACATGAATTAAACAAATCTATGGAACACAGAACATTCATTTCTGTGTTTTGTCGATACCTCTCATGTATGTTACTAATATTTAACAATGTTCTACCATTTCAATTTAAATGAAATGTGCATGCAATTCCTTTATTGTTCAAAATGTTGTACTGTGCACTGCACATTGACAATGGCATGATACTGAATCGTCTAGTGCAATGAGACATTCCCATGACATATTTTCTCAAACGTAGGCCTATTCTTCTATGTTCCGGCATGTATTTGCGTGGTCTATGCTAAACTTCAGACAAGTGTTCCAGTTACAAGAGCCCACACAAATCATGTGTCTTTCCTTCCTAGGACAAGCACACACTGTTGCATATAACGATCATACAACACATCAGTCTGCGTGAATTACTCCTACCCCCGAAAAGAATGGATTAAGAATCCATCGACCAACCGAACGACCAGCCCTAACTAATTCAACCCTAATATTAGACTTATTCAGCATATACATATTTATATTAATCTAGATTGCAATTGTAACCTACATCTGATTGATTTGATCGTCTCATGCCGGTAACCAATGTACTTTTATAGCCCAGATGTTAAAAAGACATCATGTCATTAACAATATGTCAAGCCTCTGCCAAAAGCCTTCCAAGAAACCACCACCCCTTTTTAACTTTATTAAAAAAATAAATTCCTTAAGGAAAACTAACTGAAATAATATATTTCATTGTTCATCCTTTTGGAACACACATTGCACCCACTCGGATGCAAAGGACAGCATCGTGCCTTCGACAAACTTCCCTGAAACAACTTTGAATTAAAGTGACACAGCCACTCCCTAGGTAGTCCATGTGTTGAACTGGCTCTGTCGTCTCCACATGTCAGAGAGCACACACCATAGGTTCTTATAGAGGACAGTGATGGACAAGTATGCAGTCCGGGAAAGGCCCGCAAGGAAGCATCATCTCATTCCGGTCCAGCCCTCTGTCATGGTGGCTATCTCACTGGGGAGGCAGTCAAAGTCACCGAGTTATTCTGCGCAAACTTCTCTTCTGAAGTTGATTGATTTCAGGAAGGTGATTTCTAACCGTCTGGTTCAGGCAATGTTGATGGGGTACACTGTTTATTTCTATTTAAAAATAGGGTTATGTATAATTGTAAGAATGATAAGTATGCTCATCATTATTCAAAATGGAAAAGCACAAAGTAATAAATACAAAAAGGCATGAATCATACCTCACATAGCTCTTCTGTGATCATTATTATGTATAAAAAATAAGAAAAACACAAATTGGAATGCAAAAATCACATTAACTCAGTCGTTACAAAACTATTAGGGTGAACATATCATTCCAGAAACTTGTGATGACAACTTGCTTTTTTACTGATGAGTTGATGTCCATGTTTTTATATTCACTTCTGTTTCTTACACGAACAGACCTCTCAATGCAGGGTAGGTACAGGGCTTCTCTCTGTGTCTTCCCTCCACGCATTGAATAAGATATACCGCCAGCCTAATATGACCTAGAGCTTAGAAGTCACCATGGTAACATAACTGTCACCATTCAAACCCTTGCTTGACGAAATGCCGGAGGAATTCCGCGCTTCGCGAAATTGCCGTTGTTTGGCGAGTCCTTGTGCGTGTCCCATTAGCGATGTTTTATGGACTCCACCTCTGTTCACCACTCCCACAAAAGTGGATTTTGCGAGTCCTACCGCACATATTGAATTGATCAGAGGATGAATATTGTATCTGTGTCTGTATTGTTATCGGAGAGATAAGTAGGTACTGTTCAGTCATGTTATGTTTGTATGTATGTATGTATGTACAGTATGTACTGTATGTATGTATGTACAGTATGTATGTAACTAACAATACACTCATCTCAGAAAAGTTCTCAACTGCTGAGCTTCTGTACCGCTGTAACCCTAACCCTTCACTTCAACCATGCATTTAATTCAGACTTCAGCTGAAGAACATGGCTGCAAATGATAAAAACACTCGCCAGCCTTAAGTGATTTCCTTGCGTTGGTCTGAATCGGTTGAGAAATATTGTTTGAAGACTGAAAGCAGAGAGAAAGTTAGTCAGACTGCTTGGGTTTAGCCCCCTGCTGGCACCACCCTCCCCTAGCTGCTGGCCAGAGCCACATTTGGATTACATACCATGTGCTGAGCACATTTTGGTGGCCGTAAACGTGCTCAACATATTTGACTTTGCTCCGCTAGTGGTAGACGCTTGGTGGTTTATCAATCGCTTTTATGGCTTTGCATTCGTGCACACAGAATCTTAATGTCCCCGGGCTTAAATGACGCTGGGGGATTTGATAACTGCTCAGTCCCTGCTCTCTGCCACTCTCTCTCTCTTTGTGTTCTGTGTTGAGCAGCCATCAGCAGCTCGCAGCCTTTGAAAGTCTTCATTGTTACTGGCAGTAGGATGATACAGGCCTACTGCTAACGGATCATTGTTTAGAATAACGTGGCTGTATGTGTGTAAGTGTGCTCGCCCAACCCTGCCTGTCATCGGAGTCTTAACACCCCGACTATAGATAGATCTATAGATAGATATAAGGGGTGTTATGTTTTATAACAACAGAGTTAATGTGATTTTTGTATCTAAATTATGAGTTGTTCTTATAGGGTTAGGGTTAGTTGATCACATGAAGGATATGTGAGGTAGGAATTATGCATTTTGTATTTATTACTTTGTGCCTTTACATTTTTCGAATAATAAGCCTAGTCGTAATTCTATATACTTATCTATATGCTATATACTTATTCTCTCTCTCTCTCTCTCTCTCTCTCTCTCTCTCTCTCTCTCTCTATATTAATTTTACATAATGGCTAGGTGGTGCAGAGTGCAGCTTTAACTGTTAGGCCTCTAGGGGACGCTGTCATTGTACCCGAGTCTTTCAGAGACATATTGTTGATCTCCAATCAGCTGAACGACCAACAGAAACAGTAAAGTTACCATGTGACCAAGCCTGCTCTTTAACCACCGCTGATAGAGTTTGACTCATCTTAACAAGATACGCCTCCTGCAGATGATGGCTAAGGAAGCCAGTATGATGCAACGTAATAGATGGCCTCTGGTGTGAAGTTATGCAGATCGTGATGCAGTATTTCCATAAGGTCTGTTCTGACAGCTGGCCAGCCCCAGCTTTCTGTGTTCTTATTATATTTCCTGGACTTACTGAACCATTCATTTACTAATAATATTAGTAACCTTATTGTTAAATATGATTTAACAATGTGCTACCATTACTATTTAAATGCAAATGTGTTTTTTATGTACTTATTATTCGAAACCCTTTTTTTTTACTGTGAACTGCACATTGGCAATGGCATGATACCGAATCGTCTAGTACAATGAGACATTCCCATGACATATTTTCCGCGAATGTAGGCCTATTCTTCTATGTTCCAGCATTTATTTGCGTGGTGTATGCTAAACTTCACACAAGTGTTCCAGTTACAAGAGCCCACACAAATCATGTGTCTTTCCTTCCTGGGACACAAGGACACCCTGTTTGTATTCATTATGTAGAAGCTGCTCTGTGTGGGGGTACAGCGCCCCGGCATTCATCCGACTACCACACTTTAAACGCATAAAGAAACACCGTGGGGAAATCTGAACTCCTGGTCGTCGGGGAGCGTTCTACTATTAATTCCTCCTGAGTTCCTCGCTTCATAATACAAAATAATGCTGCAGGCGTCCCTCACACTTCACCCCTGGTGACTGTCTGAGCCCACTGACAGGCCTCTGTGAAAGAGAGAACCCTGAGCCAATAACCGCACAGGATTGAGTCCCGTTCCCCCTGCTGTACGGACGCCCCGACCATAACCGAAGTTACAATGGAGAGAGACGGAGCCAGGGATGTGGTCAGGGGGGCAGTAAGCTGTGGCAGTGCCTGTATCATAGTTTGTTTAAAGCCCTCGTCGTTATGTAGAGAGGAGGATTAGCACCTCTTTCATTAACCTGCTGTCACGCCACCATGGGAAGGATCGGTTGTTAACCCACGTCAGGAGACGACAGCACAAATAAATCTGATGGCTGGCTGCTAATCCCTCAGGATACCGCTTGTTATATTGGAGAATTTTCTTCAGTTAGATTTGGCACCCCAAACAAAAATTTAATTTATTCATTTTATACTGCGTTTTGCTGTATCTTCGGACATGTTTACCATCGTGTAGTTTCAGTCGGGTTAGTCTGGTTTTGGATGGATGCAATTATCAAAAAAACAAATTTCATTAAATCTGCAAATCACGCACAAATGCCGGAGTTAGGCAGCAATATCTCATTCAAGATAAAGGTTTGGGCACACACATCATTAATTAATAAATCTTTTATTTCTGGTAAGGCATTTAGGTTTATTTACTTGATGGAGAATATATCTGCATTTGGTTAGTCAGTTGGTTAGCCCGAAATAACGTAATAAAACACCCAGCGAACTTGTTTTTTTGTAGGAATCAATATCCACAGAATCATCAATTATTGAAGAGGTTCATCAATCTTCATAAAGCTTTTCAGTGAAGTTAATGTGGTGCCATTCAAACTATGGATTTTCCTTGCATCTTTCCTTTGCTCAATACCTTGTTTAAGTTGAGCTCGTTCGTCAAATAATCAGTGTTATCAAATAGTTTGTGGTGTTTATGGCATAATGATGGCATTAGCACCGATGCTATCATTATAGCATTATAGCCGATGCTATCATTATAGCGTCGGTGGCGTATACGTTTATTTCAGAAGAGGTTTTTCCTCAGCAAAAGCAGCTGACATTTCTTAATGGCGATCCATTCCCCACTATATCTCTTGTGTGATTTCTATTCCGGTGAAGTCCCTGAGTCGTGAGTCTTCAGAATATTAACGGACCAACGAGTGAATCCACGGCCACTGGCATCAGTGCAGCGATCCTAACGTTACGTGATACGGTCGTGTTTTTTTTTTTTCTCTTGGAAAATAAAATCACATTAGAAAAAAAAAAAGGCTATCGACCGGTTGCTAAAAACGTGATTCTGCAGCAGTGTTCTCCGCTGGCCCTGATCAGGCAGGAAAAGATCTGCACTATAAATCGTCTTTTATTTTATTCCAAACATTCCAAACGACCATCCAAAGCTTACTAGGGCCGGCACTAACACAACAAATGTACTACACAAGCACTCCTCTTCCCTCTCCTCCTCCTCCTTCTGGAGAGCAGCATGTAAACACAGACCATTCATCTGAGAAGGAAGGAGAGAGGAGTTGAACGCAGACAGCTTCGGGTGGACTGCGCTTGTGACGGATATTTGATTTGTTGAGTGAGCGTCGGTCACCTCCGGCCAGGCGATTATCACACATTCAGCACGCCGGTTGCATATTGCAACCGGCGTGACACAGCTGCCAGCTGTGGTAATCCATGGTGGCAAAATGTATAGGGAAGATGTCAGCATGCTCCATGAAAAGTTGAAGTTCAGCAGAAGAAGCTATTTTTACGTCCTAACCCCTTAGTATTCACTTGAGTTCCTGGCACGGCTTCTGCATAAACATGTGGGAATTAAAATGGTGATATCGCCCTCTTTCCTCTTTCATGTATTGTAGGACCAGGACATTATTTATCCGGGGTCCAATAGGCAAACCCTGTCCTGACGTTTTTAATTTCAAGGTTATTAAAGGGAGTGGTGAAACTGGGGGAATTCTTAAAGGGTAGGATTAGCATTTTGAGACGATTCTTCTGTGAAATGATTGTGTTGGAACCGGGCCAGGGCTGGAGACATTGTCTCTCACGTGAAAGGCTAGATTTACCTTCTTTTTTTTTTAAGATTTAATTAACCCATCTCAAACTTTTGAAACCATTATTATTGTGAAGCATAAACACAATCTGGTATATCTGCATGAGTGCAAACGAAATTGAGAGCAGCTGATTGTTCTTATAAGAGTGATTATGGCCTTGCCAGCAGCAATGTTATTCCAAATGTCACCAACGTTATATTGCTTTTCAAGTGCAAAGAATAGACTTTTGTCCTTTCTGTCCTAACATTGCCAATGACAGTTGTGTAACGTGGGTCTGTTTTATACCACGTTGTCCATGTTTTGGGTTAACTAAAAAAACTGAATGATTGCTTGTTTGTGGTTAAACTACAAATACGACATTAAGAAATACATTTTTTTGTATTATTGTGAATACTAGTGAAATATATATTGATAAATAATCAAATTGGTTTTCAAATCAATAATGTAATATAAGAAAATAATGTTTACCTGGTGGACTCTATTCCAGGCATTGTGTTGTTTTGGACGAGAACAGTGCAGAGTTCTTTCAAGCACATACTAAAGGCTGACATAACATCGTTGAAGACGGTACATTGTGCTTATTTCAGAGTGCCTGTACAGGTCTGTCCTTCTGCACTTAGCCGTGAATAGATTTAGCCTTTAGATGGAGTTTGCACTAAGGTACTTAACTCACCGTCTAATCACACACAAAAACACCACCTTATATTATACAGACTCGATTATACAAACTCCTTGCAAATGAGTTGCAATCCTACTGCAGAATGTACGGTTTGATGATGATTTAAAAAAAAATGTTTGTCCTAAATATAAATAATGTAAAGATATTGTTTACTTCCCTATTTGCTGATGTGTTTGTTAAACAACAAGATATTCAGATGATGAGGGGATGATGTACTTTAGAACCATATGTTCAGGTCGGAGTCTTGTTAGATAGATGTCTCTATCCAACAGTGTTGTGATGTAAAGCGTCTTGCTTTTTTTCAACCGAGGGTGGCTTGTTGACTGACGGTTGCACTGGCCAATGACTGAGCTACTGCTTAAGCCTGGTTTATACTCCTCAGTAAAGTGCTGTACGTAGGCTACACAGCCCTCTCTGTAGCCGGAGAGCCTGACGGAGACCCTCTGCGTCGTCTCCGTCTGCGTGAAATGTTTTTTAAGTGTCCGTCACTCCGTCGAGGGGAGACGGAGACGGAGACGGAGACGGGGGGCTGTGATTGGTCCTCTAACAAAATCATTTCCGCAATCACTTTCCCCGGTTTGACTTGGCACCTTATTTACTTTCTACATTAAGCACATTAAGGACTAATAAAACACCACATAAGATTTGAAAAGCTTTGAAAGTTAATTTCCAACACTATTTACATGGTTAGTAGTCAACATATAAGATCCATCGGGTGGTGAACTGCAGCGCGCTGCAGCTAGGGTTCTATATTACCTGCTGGCACAGAGCCAAAATGATCAGAATTAAATCTGGGTTTATGCGTTGGGAAAAATTGGGAAAAGTTGATTGGAGTTAAATAAATCACGGCTACAGTTTAGTGTGTAGTTTGTTGCGTGCTGTTCAACACTTAACTCTGCTCTGTTCTTCTGTGTTGAAGACTTTGACAGCCGGCAGTAACAGAATGGATGAACACTGGAGAGCATTAAGATGACTTCCCGGTCTCATGAAAATACTCAGATATGCATTTATCGTGTGTGATGATGCACAAAAAGTCAATCAATTATGTTTTAAATGTTTTATTTGTAGAACGACCTCGCTATGTTAGTCACATTAAGATCGGTGCTGATGGGGGGGAAGTAATTCAGAACAATTTTGGGAGGATTTGATTAAAGTCCTGATGAATAATAATACTGAATAATGAATAAATAATAATAATCAGAATCCAACATTTTTGTTTAAAAGCGGTTGGTCCTTAAGAGTGGATGAGGTTTCGTCAATCTTAAAGGTCCCCTGGCGTGAAAATGTCACTTTATGAGGTTTTCTAACATTAATATGAGTTCCCCTCTCCTGCCTAGGGTCCCCCAGTGGATAGAAACGGCGTTTAGTGTAAAATGAGCACTAGGTATCCTGCTCCGCCTCTGAACAAATTAATGCTCAGACGCACCGATGTGGAATCTGGCTCCATATGTCGTCATAAGGGCTCTGGTTACCTACCCTCCGCCCAGAGAATTCAGCCCACGGATCACGAGACACGACCGTGCGAGCGCCACATGTGTGTGTGTGTGTGTGTGTGTGTGTGTGTGTGAATACACACTCTGTAAGTGTCAACGCATTGCCAACGCAAGCTTGCGATGGTATTTCCACAAGGAGACTCGTAGTGGGGGTTATTATCTCAGCCGTGGTTGAGAAGGAATTGGGGGGAAAGGAACTTTGGCTTTGACTCCCTGTAGTCCAGACTGAGCGGGGCTTAAGGAGTTGGACCGGTAACCAGAGGGTGGCCGGTTCGAATCCCGACCGGTAAGCAAAAATATGGAAGGGGGGAGTGGCTGTGCAATACTCTGACACGTCCTCATCCACGGATGAGGTGTCCTTGAGCAAGTGACAATAAAGGATAACTTAACTTAACTAACTTAACTGAACCGGGACGTGGAGATTGTTGGGATGGGATTGTTGCCTGGGAATTCTTCAAATACTGTATTAGGGACGCACTAACAGCTATATGAAAGCATTCATAAAGTAGCATGGGATTTTTAAATGCCATCACAAATTTATTACAAATTGGTCTGAGGAAAAATACTAAAGATTTGTCACCCTAAAAATCAAGACATTTGTCTAGAACGTACATCTCAATAAATAAGCGGCTCTGGTTTGTGTCTCGACGGCTTTCCATATCGCTGCGTTGTACGGAATCGTACCGTAAGGTATTCAGCACAGAACGCAGCATACACTGGCAAGTTTCAGAACCGGTCAAGGGCGACAGCGTGACCCGACCGAAACCAAAAACATAATCTGATGGGTTCTCCTGCGCACTGAGCCCTGTCTGCTGAGAAGGTTATCCGCTGACCCTGAGAGCATCCGCAGTGAGCCATAAGGCCAGCACTCTGGAAACACTGCACTAAACGCACGCGTGCTTTCAGAACGTAACCCTAACAATTCAGAATAATCCACAAAGACGAATGACGAATGAGGTAACCATATGGAAAATGTGTCCACTGCATGTAGACCAAGGCTGAATAATATTGAGGACCAAGGCTGTGGAGCGAGTCTGAATTAATGTGCCCTCGCCCTCCGTACACAAAGGATGGCTTTGTGCCTTTTGATGACATATTGCATTTGAGAGAGAGAGAGCTTTTCAGTGGCGACGTTGCAAAGCTGTGGCCCCCTGGTTCTGCTGCTTTAGGGAATCTCAATAAATTGTGGTCCCATCTAGGGCTTTCATTAACCAATTCACATTTCACTTGTAGGCAAGGCAAGGCAAGGCAACTTTATTTATAACGCACTTTTCATACACAAGGCACACTCAAAGTGCTAAAATATAGAAATAGAGTAAAATATAAGATAAGATAAAGAAACATTGGCTTATAATAAAAGCTTATAATAAAAGAAAATAATAGATAAAAGATAACATGTAAACATTGGCTTATAATAAAAGAAAATAATAGATAATAGATCAAAGAAAACATTTGCAAAGTTAGAAATAGATACCCTGTATCGATGGCACAATAATTTGATAACTGGGTTTAGGTTCAACCTAATAACTGGGTGTTACATTGGAAAGATAAATCCAGTGTTTCAGGTCTAATATTGTGTAAAGCTTTTGCTAATATCGTCCTGTTAGTATTTCCTAGAAGCAGGCGATGCTTCTAGCTAAAGCATCTTCTTCAGTATGGTGTCCTTCTCCAGAAAGTCTTCTGGTGTGGTTTGGACGTCGGGGCCATCAAACTCAGTTACCGGGTTAAGATGGGAGTTGAACACTCCCGGGCTCCAAACTATCGCACCCCTCCACCGTATCAATCTCAATCCCCCACAGCTAGGACAGCGTGATGTTATATATCGCCTCCTATATCATTATTTTCTGGATGTCCGTCGGTCGAGTGGTGTAGTTTGATGTCAACGCCCGAGCGAGGGTTACAATTCTCGGACACAAATTCTAAGTTCTTTCCGATTCCGATTCGAGTGTGGATGCACGGAGCTCAGTCTGGCCGGTGGTTTAGTCTGCTGTCCGCAGCAGAGAGGAGGTGACACTGGGTCGGACAGTTAAAGTATCATGGGAGTGAGGTGCACTTGATAAATAACCTTGCTCGTTATTAACACTCCCGTTCAACTACAGTACTACAAAAACATCACAGATGTGTTGTAGCCATGGAGATAACACGCCCCCCCCTTCGTACAACTCTCTGCCCAAAAACATTTAACCTTGAAATGCTCTCTAGCTATTTATTTTACTGTATGTTATACGTCCTGGCATTTAATGTACGCACCTAATGTATGTTGTATTTTGTATAGTTTTAGTAGTATAGTAATGTGTGTATCATCTACAGTAGTTAGTATCACTGCTGTACACTGGGAATAGGTTGTGTATCCTCTACAGTAGTTAGTATCACTGCTGTACACAGGGAATAGGTTGTGTATCCTCTACAGTAGTTAGTATCACTGCTGTAGACGGGGAATAGGTTGGTGATGATTGTCAGTACTTCACTTGGTTCTATGAATATCTTTACTGCACCGACAGAAATATATTGTGACACTTCTTATGACAAATGTACTTATTTTAAGTGGCTTTGGATAAAAGCGTCTGCTAAATGCCATAAATGTAAATATACATGGCGATGTATGTAGTTATAAAGGGCTCATTCTCAGGGAACAAATCACAACAATTCAAATTTTCCATGGGGGTATACACTAATTAAAACTTAAACTTAAATTATACAACATTTCTGCCAGGTCCGTTCTGCTAGATTCCTCTCAAGTCACTCAGCTTCACCTTTTAGCCTGTTAATATGAACTGTTGAACTGTTAATATGTTGACAGTTCTAGCGATGGTTAACAACAGTTAATGGGTTATCAGATAGCGGTATGTCAAAGAGGTTGTCTGAACAAGGTGTGGGGTATCGTTACATATGCCCCGAACCACTCAAAATAGGAAGATGGAGAGTATTGCATATCCATTGATGCATTTGTAACACGATCTGGAAAGGACAGAGAGGAAATGCTTTGAGCTTTCTCTCAAATTGCAAATTACATCATGTTGTTTCAATCTCCTCTATCATACTTGTCTTATGGTCTTGTCGTTACCGTCTTGTTACAAAGATAGCGTACAGAAATTGCACTTTAAAAAGCAAATACATAACCTAATGGAAACATTTGAATGAACTGTCATTAGTCGCTTTACAGCAACAGCAATCTATTTCCATCCATTCCCCTAGTTTACATTTACCTTTACATGTACATACTGAGACTGCAGTAAAGACACACACTGTGTAGACGTAGTAGACACAAATAGGGTGACGGATGAGAACACATTTTACTTTTCGCACAGTCGCAAAAGTAAAATCAGTAACAGACCGTATCTGACTGCGTCTGCGTGGAGGGGTAAAAGTGACCTTAATGTCTTCTCATTGAGGTACTTTAACGGAACAGGACACAATTCATGTACATCACGTTAGGACATTTCTCTTCTGTGATTCAACACCAGATTAAGGGACTCACAAGTCTTTACCAGAAGAGCTTCTAGATTTGTAGAAGTAAATTAAATTCCACTGAACTGATGGAAGATGAAGTGGCTATTTTCTTTCGGTAAGTCAAATGTACCCTCGATAAAATACAGCCATAGGGAAAGTTTTATCTTTTTATTTAAATATGTCCTCAAGGAAGGGGAAGAAAGACTACTTATTTCTTCTTAGCGTTTCTGTTTCTTCGTGGTAATGGCTTCAAAATATTCAGAGGGGGTAATGGGTTTACCTGGAGGAAGTGGTCGGTTTGGTGTATTGTGAGAGTGCATCCTTTCAGGAAGAGCTGTGCTCACACCTTCAACAGAGGCCATGTTCAATCCTAACCATTGTGCTGATTCAAAGTGTCCCCACAGC
>OMLJ01051080.1:0-10020 GCA_900302595.1 Gadiculus argenteus | reverse complement strand
GCCGCGTTCAGACCAAAAGCGGCGGAGCGGCGCGCGCCTCGAACGCGTCTATACGTTGACTTTGTATGGAGGCGCGCCACTCCACCGCGTTCACACCAAAAGCGGCGGAACGGCGCGCCTCCATACAAAGTCAACGTATAGACGCGAGAACGAATAGAACGAATCAAACGAACGATTTGTTATTGCGACGGGAACTGAGAGAACCGGTTCCCGGAGAAGAACCGTTTTGCCCATGTCTGCTGCTTACCGTGGTCCAGCTTCACGATTTGAGGCAATCTGTAAGCGCTGACGAGTTGATCCAGCGGCAGGGAGGTGTTGCTCCACGGCACGTCCTTCAGGTTGTTGTACAGCATCGTTCCCAGGTCCATATTGTTCACCTCACTGGGCTCCGACCGCCTCGGCGGCGAGCTGCACAACGTCCAGAAAAAGCCTCGCCGAGCTAGAGCTCACCTTGAGAAACAGTCAAGTATCGACGCGCGGCTTCCTACTCCACATCGCTGTTAGTCGAGCGTTGCGTTTCTCTTCTTTAAACGTCTGTGCGATGTGGACGTCTGCAATATCAGAATGTGGTTGTAATATTGCACAGCCATGTTTGTTTGTTTAATGTTCTAAGCTAGCGAAACAAGCCCGGAGCAGCGCAGGGACGTTACGACTTCCGGTCGGATGGAATGGGCTTTCAAAGTAAAAGACCCTGGAGAATTGAGGAGGAATGTTGGAACAAGGGCATCTTCACAGATTGTCTACAATGAATCTAAAGAGGGTGGATTAGTGATGTTATTATATATAACTTATCTACATGACATCTAATAGACATAATCGATGTAATATAATAGCCATTATTGATAGAATTGGTCTGACAAGTCTTAGCCAATCTAAAGAGGGTGGATTAGTGATGTTATTATATATAACATATTTACATGACATCTAATAGACGTATTAGATGTCATAGAATAGCAATAGCTATTATTGAATAGCCATTATTGATAGAATTGGTCTGACAAGTCTTTCCCATCAGTGCATGTCAAGTTACAATATAACAAACTATAGATGTATAAAAGGTCAGATGTTAAAAATACTATAAAAAAGGTTATCAAACATTGGATATATTGGATATATCCAATATAAGATACAATATATACAAATGAAGTTGTTCAGTGCAGTTTTCTGCAGGTTGTATGTGCACTAGTTACTTATAAGCATTACAGTACAGTAAACATGTGCACATCACCACAGGTTACAAAATGTGCTGCTGTGGTTGCACAATCCTGTTGTTCCCCAAACAAATAGTTAAACCTACTACTATTACTAACTATTATGGATATTTTTGATTTGTATAAGGAGCCAGTGAACCAATTTAATCTACATTTGATGAATGTAATTGTTGCAACCAACCAAATATGATAGCAATTCTTTCCCCAGAGCACAAAATCCTCAATAATAAATAACATCAATAATACATATTATATGGTTAATTGTAATGCATTACTAAATTTGAAAACCAGAAGAACAGGCTGCTTCAGATTGGATGCAACAGCCCTGTCGCAACTAAGCTGTACTTCCTGATCCTTCGGGCGGTACAGTGTTTCAACGTTTTCTCTCGCTCAGTCGATAGTTCTGTGAATCTCTGCATCAGCACCATGACTTTCCTGGACACTCTGAGACAATGGGATGAGGCTGTAGCCTGTGTTGACAAGGCACTCCTGCCCCAAGCACTTCAAATCCTTGTTTCTATTGAAGAACCAAACTCCAAAATCTACTTCAACATTGGCTGTCTCCATCTTATCAACAAGGACTTAGAAGCTGCTGAGAAGGTATGTGTCCTTTCATTGCTTTCCCCCAAAAGCAGAATACAAAATAAACTTGACACGGTTTTCAACATGTAATGACTCGGGAAAGGTGCAATACAAGTGGTATATTGCCGTCTTTATATTAAAATGCAAGTCACGATGAAAAGAGAAGTACTCTGCATCTCGTTTCCTCTTGGGGAAGTTAACTCTGTGTAACTCTTGGGTAGGCATTTGACAGAAGCATAGGCAAAGATCAGCACCTGGCTGTGGCCTTCTTTCAGAGAGGAATCACCTTCTACAAAAAGGAAATGTATGGCTCCACATTAGTAGGAATTATGGTCACACATTCCATTCATGATTTATAGCTCCAGCTGTGGATGAAATCTACTTCACCTAATTGTTTATTTTCCAGGTTCGAGGAGAGTTTAGCAGATTTTCAGCATGCATTCAAGGAACTGAGAGGCAACCAGCTCATAGATTACAAAGCCCTTGGTCTCAGACACAAACTGTATGCCTGTGAGGTTAGTGTTTCAAACGCACATCAAGTGGCCACTGCAGAACATACACATTTCAACATACGCCTCAAGAAAATATTTTACAAATTCAACCAAATCATAATCAACAACAACCCAGCTGAAATGACCAATTCAACCCTTTGCCCTGACCTACATTCAAAAGACATGAATAGTTTGATCATGCCGTAAGGAATTTGAAATGCAGTTGCAATGCAAATACCCAGACTCCGCCCACATTCTCCATACCCAGGTTCTACACAACATGGCGTTGAACGAGGCTCACATGGGCCACTGGGACAAGGCCCAGGTGCACCTTGTGTCAGCCCTCGACTACAAGACCGAGGCTAAGCTCAGCCTCATTGACAGAGCTCTGCAGTCCACTCTGGTCAGTCGGAAGCACTGTAGAGGACCACCGCCAAGCTCTCCACAGATGTTCTGTAGATCTGATACTACACTACACCGCTATCACTTATTGAGCTGTTGACCTTTCCCGTATGGGTATGGCCATTCTTTCCCCAACAGAAGCAAAACCTCTTCCAGCCCACTGTGGTTCCCTCCAAAGCGCTGTTCCGACCGAACAAGAATTTTGTGGCTGAGCTGGAGAAGAGGGACTATCTGGGCAAATCGAAGGTACCCATCTCTGGGGAGAATGTTAATGTATGGCAGGATTTAGAATAGTAATCTCTTCTCAAAATGCCCTATATGTCATTCAAGTCGGTATGTTTCCTTCTCTCAATTAGTTAAATTTAAGTCTTAATATGTTTACCACTCACTTCAAAAAAAGTGTGCGCTTACCCATAGTGATATACCGTAACCAAGCCAAATCAGTTGGAAAATGACATTACTGGGCACAAGAGGCATAGCGTCTGTGGTTTGAAGTATCTGGGTTCTCTTAAATAACTCTATTCCTATTTTTACTTACTCTTCAGGTTGTATCCTCTATTATTCCACAAGATGAGTTTTCTGGATTTGCGCCATTACAACCACAGGTGAAGTACAGTTTTAGATTCATGTTACACTAAACTACAAATGCATTTTCTCTGAAGCCATGTTAAATGTACCCTGTTCTGAATCTGTGTTTTGGTTTCCCCGTAGGTGGACGGAGGGCCTACTATTCCTAAAGAACCTGAAGTTCTGAGGTAGACACTGTAACCAAACATACACAAATCTACAAATAAAAAGATCAGCCTCTTTCTGCTGATTGTAACAGAGCGAGAAAAGTAGGTCACAGTGACAACAGTCACCCTGCAGCAGGCTCTTCTTTGATCAACCTTTGCCCCAAAGTCTGGTCATTTTTACCTGTCCCATTTTACAGGTCCCATAGAGGCCTACATCAGGTTAATTCACATCCCATAGAGGCCTACATCAGGTTAATTCACATCCCATAGAGGCCTACATCAGGTTAATTCACATCCCATAGAGGCCTACATCAGGTTAATTCACATCCCATAGAGGCCTACATCAGGTTAATTCACATCCCAGAGGCCTACATCAGGTTAATTCACATCCCATAGAGGCCTACATCAGGTTAATTCACATCCCATAGAGGCCTACATCAGGTTCATTCACATCCCATAGAGGCCTACATCAGGTTTATTCCGCTACATCTTACACAAATCCTATTTTTGGGGGCTTTTCAAAGACTTTATAATTATAGATTTGTGCCGCTACTACACATATACTGTGACAGCATCAACGTGATCTATGAGACAAAAGATCAGATGTGTGAAGAAAGAGTGACGTGAACTGATCCTCCACAGGGCCTTCGACGGAGAGCCTCACATCGTCCGCTTTGCGTTTGTCCCGGAGACGAGCGGCGAGCTGGCGGTGGTGCCCGGGAACATAGTGTTTGTGTTACAGAAGGGCGCAGACAACTGGGCCTCAGTGGTCTTCAACGAAAGAGTACGTACGAAACATCACAGTCCACTTTTATAACGGCCCAATACGACTGGGCTAGGGATGCTTCAATTACTTGTACACCAATGGCTCCAAAACCCAATCCGTCTAGCTACTTCCTGTATTTACAGAGAGGCCTGGTTCCATACAATTACCTGGAGCGGATGGAGATGAACCTGAATTCAAAATCAACTCAAGTAAGTGACTATTTTCCATTTTGGTAGTTTACCAGTGTTTTCACTTGGATTCTTAAAGGGGTACTTCACTGATTTGCATTAAGCTTTGTATAAATAGAAACTAAATAGTAACTAAATAGATAGTATTTTTGAATGATCATGCATCCCTCCCTCATTTTTCCCTCAGAAGAGAAAGCTCTGCATTTATTTGATGCAAAATGACAAATTTTGGTTTGCCGATGATGCAATTTGACCATTTCTACATCATTGGCGAAACCAATTTCAGAAAGAAATACAGAGCTTTCCCTTCTCGGGGAAAAATGAGGGAGGGATGCACGATCATTCAAAAATACTACTGGGTTTCTATTTATACAAAGCTTAATGCAAATGGGTGAAGTACCCCTTTAATCACAGCATGTATGACCCACAGATGTTTTCACAAGAAATCACAAGTTTAGTACAAAGTAGATGCAGTTTGCACATGTTTTTATTTTAATTGTGCACAATGTTATAGTCTCCACACTGGCATGCCAGGTGTAGTTATTAGTTTCAAGTGTTTTTTAAGTGCATATAAATTAATTTGTCTCTGTGTAGGATGGCAACAGCCAAAACATTTATTTAGCAGACCTTCCAAGGCGAAAGGCACCCACTCGACCGGAGGCTGAAGAAGGTAAACATGCAAAACATAACACGGTTTGTTCAGATGGATAAAGAGTTCAGACAGGATAGTTTCTTAATGTACATTCTTAAGTTAACCAGCTGTGCTTCTTTAGTCCCGGAGACCAGTAAAAACAACAAAGACAACACAAACTCTGAGGTACGCCAAATCAAATCTTATTCACCCGTCATCTGACCAGCACGTTTTCCTCTAGAACAAAATGAAGTAATGTGTGCTTTCCTCAGAACTGATAAGGGTCTCGCTCTCTGATTAGGCTGCGGAAGATGGTGGAGATTCGGCATGCCTTGTGAAAGTGCATTACAAATTCAACCTAGCACTCTATATAGACTACGGTTCTGCCTTCACTGCACTGGTGGAGCGGATCAGCCAGAAACTGAAGCTGCCAACGGAGGACGTCACCTTAAGGTATAGCGTCCCCTTAAGGTATAGCGTCCCCTTAAGGTATAATGTCCCCTTGAGGTATTATGTCAGAATGACCATAGCTTCCACAGCTTTTCAAAACAGAGAATTTCAATACGTGGTCCAATTTGGCAAATATATTCATCAGTTTGTCATCAGTTTAAGACAAAAATGTGTATTAGATTAGAAATACTAAAATATATTTGGATCCAATCAATAGGATCCAGACTTGTATCCCCTGTAGCCAAATCACTAACAGGGGACAAACATTCAAAGTAAAGATGAAGCAGTGACGAGAATAAATATAATCACAACCCGATGTAAACAATGACCTCAGTCTGAAAACGAGCCTGTGTCCATTTAAAACAAACGTACACATCGCGTGATCCTTTCTGTGTACTCCAGCTGCACGTCCCCAGAGGCTGGTCTGACGGTAATGGACGCCAGCACGGACATGCAGGGGGTCTGGCGCAGTGCCAACTGTGGCCGCATCACTCTGTGGTGTTCCCCCAAGCAGGAGGTGGGACGCCCCTTCATCACGCCGAACATCGCTCGCCGCTACTTCCGTGTTTTAGGGGGAATTCAGGGCTGAAGGGCGGACGAGCTTGTGAACTAACCGGTTCTGTTGTATGTTGCTAGCCGGTGACGGAGAGCCCGGCGCTGCAGGTGCGTGTTGTGGCGCGGTACTCCTACGAGGCCCAGAGCCCAGAGGACCTCAGCTTTAAGCAGGGGGATAGCATCCTACTCCTCACTAAAGGTAATGCACCCTCACGTCTGTTTATCCCGGATGACAAAATAAATGACCGAGTTTTAATCACTATTAACTATTCTATTTCTTTAGTGAACCAGGACTGGTTTGAAGGGCAGTGTAATGGAGGCACGGGTATATTCCCTGCAGCCTATGTGGACGCTCCGGTGGATGCCTAATGACAAGTTGCTGTGTTGTTACTGTGTACTTTTTAAGCAATTTGCTTATTTCATTAATTGTATGTACTCGAATGATTCTTGCAACTTTTGGGTTGTGTACACATGCCTGAATGTACTTATTGTAAGCTGCTTTGGTCGGCTGAATAACTAATTGTGTGCAATACATAATGCATACCTTTAACATGACTCAACTGGGTGAACGTATTGATATACAGTATTGTCTATGGAATTTGGAATGTCATCAAAGCTTATCTGCTGAAACAGGGCTCTGTAGAGGAGCTGCCCGAGGCATATTATTTGCATTAACTTATTTCTCAATTCATGCCACGGCCACAAGCACAGCCATTGCATTGAAACAGCGCGCATGTTTTAAACAATAAACTATGGCTTCTTTGCTCGGTCTACATGGATTTCTTTGAATAAGTGCTCCTCAGCTTTGTAAGTGTTTGATGGAACATTCGATTGTGGGCGGGACAGGGCACAAACTCCCCAGTGTAGATAGCCATCACATTGTGTTACCATCGTTTGCAATATGAATAAAACATGTGTATAAAACGGGCAAAGCGTGTGTGTGTGTGCGTGTGTAGGCGGCCTGTTGCACGTGAACTGGCGGTGGTTAAATAAGGCTTGTGGTTGATCTGAACGGAGCGAGTCATCACGAGGACTTCCCTTCGCCCTCGTAGGCGATGGCGATGCCCCTCCGGCCCTCCACAGCCTTGGTCACTGGCGTCTCCCCCAGCTTCGTCTCCAGGCCCTGCCAGCTGCGGCCCGCCAGGTAGGACGCTGTCCAGGAGAGAGAGGCGGGGTTAGACACGGTGACAACAGGCCCCCGCCTTCAGGGACCCTTCATTACTGAAGCGCATCCCACTCTAGGAACACATTACTGACTGAATATATATATATATATATATTTATGTAAAAAACTACATACTAACACAGTGGATACATCTTTGTTTTAAATAAGGCCCAAGGATGCCCCTATAAACCCTATAAATTCAATAATGAATGCATTGTAATGGTCGATTTATCCAAAACATTAGCAGAAAATATTTTTCCTCATATTCAGATTACTACAAAACGAATCTAACAACAAACATCTGGCGGTGTCTCTGGGTGTGGTCAAGGTGATATGGTATCATGGCAGTGAGCCAGGGGAGGACCATGACATTATTACACAATGCAAAAGATATCGTGTGAAAACATAGCTTTTTGGAGTGCAAATATACAGCGATATTACACGGTTCAACAACTGATTGTACAGCTGTCGTCAGCGTGTGCGGTTATAGACGCTTGTTGACAATTGAATGTGGCAGAATAAATGGTAAAAAACTTGTCGTTTAGTACCGCTGGATATTATTTTAAATATCTAGCGGTACTAAACCACTACCTATGTAATGACACATATATACATGATTTTTCTTAAACATCCCAGCTCAGACCCCTCAGCTGAAGGACCCGGTCCGGCCATGCCCTGCTTCCGGTACCTGCTGTGTTGCTTTGGGCCACAGTGAGGTTCTGGTTCCTCAGGACCAGGGAGGAGGGGTCGTCCGAGGGAGGCGCGGCCTCGTCAGACCACAGGCCGTGCTTCCGCAGCGCCCCGGAAATCAGGGACACGTCCGTCACCTCGTCCGCCTGCTGCTCACTGGCCAGCGGCACGTGACTCGGCCCACCTGGGGCAGAGAGAGGGTTATTAAGGGCCCGCTGCAACCGAGTTACTCGTCATGCTTTTAGAATAACATTTTGTATATATTCCATGATGTAGATGGATCGATAGAAAACTTTATGAATCCCCCGGAGGGGAAATGACTTTGTTACAGCAGCACAGCAGCAGTGGGAAAACACACAGGATAGAACACAATACAATAGCAATAACAGGTAGTGCTAAGGAAAACTAAAATAGATACTGAAGTAAATGCTACAGAAAAGACCAACAGGAACAAACGGTACAGGTTATAAAGATGTCCAGTAGCAGTACTTCACAGTCAGTGTTGGGGTAACGAGTTACAAAGTAATGGATTACAGTAACCATATTACATAGATTACTATATATTAGATTATATATAGACTTTTTTGGGTAACTAAGTAAAGTAACGCATTACACTAAAAATATCGGTAACTACACTACTTTACTAGACTATAGGAACTTTAACACAGGCTTTCCTGTGGTACCCAGGCCGTGTAAGCCTGTGTGTAAAGTTCTGATCTGTGTAAGTGGTGCCTGTGTGTGTGCTGCGTGCCTCGGCACGTTGCCATAGCGATCGACGGAGACAGGGGGTTTCGGCCAGTGGCGATATTCTCATTACTTTAAATGTATAGCTCGAAAGGGCAGAAATATTCTGGTGAAATGCACTTTATGCCCAGCCGGCGGGTGTCTTTCACGGTAAATTAAGAAACGGGAAAGTAAAGTTATAAGTAGTGAAGTTACTTTTCAAATGCAGTAACTAGTAAACTAATCTCAAAGTAAACTAAATCTGACAATTTACAGAATGTACTTATTAACTAGTAATAAGTAACTAATTACTTTTTTGGAGTAACCACCCCAACACTGTTCACAGTACCATAATGAATAACAAAAGAGGGTCCAGCAGACCTGGCAGGAGGTTGCGGAAGTCGGTGACGTAGTCCTCGGACCACTCGCGGTCCCGGTTGCAGGCCACCTCCATCTCGAAGGGCGTGACCACGGGCTTGTAGAAGTCGCGGTGCTCCAGCAGCGAGTTCTCGGGGCAGGCGATCAGCACAAACACGTCGATCTCCTGGAAGTTGGCCAGCTTGGCCACGTTGAGCTTGCCCATGGCGAACATGTAGCTCTTCTTGCCCGCCCGGCGGATGGTCTCCTTCAGCTGCGCGATGATGACCAGGTAGTCGGCCACACCCAGCGTGCCCACCAGGATGCCCACCACGCCCGCGTCCTTGGCCCGCTCGATGGCGTAGTAGCGCTTCATCAGTGCGCGGTTGACGGCGAGCGACTCGGCGCGGCCGGTGGCAGTGGCGGGCTGGAAGGTGGAGAAGCGGCAGCGGTTCCACGTCATCATGAAGTTCCGCAGCACCGCGCCCTCGGGGCCCACGAAGAACGCGGCGTAGTCCCGCACGCTCAGGCCCGCCTTCAGGACGCAGCGCCGGCCGAACTCGCAGACCACCACCCGGGCGTCAGACTCCTCGGGGTCTTCGGGCGCTCTGTGACCGTGGCAGTGGTCGAGGATGAGCGTGGAGGTGACCATGTTGGGGTAGGCCGGAGCGAGCAGCGCCTGGAGGTCGTCTGTGGGAGAGGGGTCGTCAGGGTTCATTCAGATTCAGTCGTAGCGAGAGAGTTTGGCGTCTGGAGCGATCGTGACGTAGATCTACGGAGGTTCCATCGCATGGGCGTGTGGAGGTTTGTTTACCCCTTCCGCTCAATGAATACAGAGTCTTTGGTTTCATTTATCGGAACAAGCCGATAAAACCAACAGGACTGCTACTTTTAACTAGACTGGGTAACCCCGCCCATTCTGCCCGCAATTTGAGTTCTCCCTATAGAAAGGTCTGGAGAAGAGCAATACATTTCTTTCTAGTTTTGATACCTTTTTGCGGGAGCCAATCACCAAGCTGGCTTTCCCCCTGGCGCACTATTGCCTGGTTTAACACAATGACGACAAGGAAGCGAC